>JANHJO010010590.1:131208-144544 GCA_032468235.1 Pseudoxyrhopus heterurus
TGTAAACCGCTTAGAGAGGGTTGCAAGCCCTGATAGGCGGTATATAAATACAGTGCTATTGCTATTGCTATTGCTGTCAAAAAGTTGGACTACTTCGCTTATTAACAGTGATTGTATATTATGTAAAATGAAAAACGACCACAACTTATCTAGTATTAGTGAATTTTTTCTAACTGATCAACTGTTACATGCATAGAATTGTCATGCAGGAGCATCATGAATTTATGAAGATGGTATTGAAATGGTTGACATTGATGACACTTAGCAAATTGAAGACACGGGTTATTGCTCTTCTGCCACTAAAACCTGAGTATTGATTGACACGTTGATAATAGTAATACAGAGATTTTGAGATTTTAAATTATTTTACTAAGATTTTATATGGTTTGAATATGATTTCTAGATCTATATGCCATAATATTAAGCAGAGAATTACATGAGCTAATAGCTCTTACTTCATCTAACTTCTTGTCATTTCTTTCAATTTTAGTTCCATGTTACGTTTTAACAGAATTGTGACTGGATTTCAGTTTGATAACAAGGATATAAGTTTAACTGGAGTCAATTTTAAATTCCAGTTAGCTTTATTTAACTGGAAACTGTAGTTAAAGAATCCACAACACAGTGCTGAAATTCTCTCATAGCAGAAACTTATGAATCCAGTGCCTATTCTTCACCGGAGTATAAGTATTTATGAAGAATTGGGTCAGCTGAATATAAATAAGTTTAGAGCATTTTTCAGATTGGTTGTTACTGAGATGTGTGTACTCAACAGAATTCCCAACCAGCATGATATTTTTTTTTATCATTCTGGGGTTGATGTTCACAGGAGCCAAGAGACTGCCAAGTTGGGAGTGGGTGACTTAGAGCAAATAAAGCAAGCGGAGGTTTGAAACGAATGTAAAGTGTGATCCTGGAATACCAGGACAAATACTAATAACATTGAGATCTTGATGTGGTTCTCTTGCTGATCAACTCATAGAGGAGTGTTTCCATTTTGAATACGACTTGTGTTTGACATGCTAATTATTTTTATTACTTTCCTTTTTTTCTGTAGTCCTCCCAGAATCATTTCTTGTGAGATGGGTGGCCATATAACATTTATTTATTTATCAAAATTAGGAACTAGATTTTATATCTAACTTCAGATATAGCAAGATCGAAGGAAGGACGGACCTTGTGAAAAGAACTATTAAAAAAGAAAAGAAAGGCATTTTATAGGAAGCAGATATATTTCATTTTTCTTTCTCTTTTTGAGGAGTGTTGAAAGCTGGACTGTTGAGATTCCCACCAGTTCAAACTCTGCCTTGTTGCAGGGCACTATGCAGGGATGGGGGAAAATGTTGGCTGTACTTGACAATCCTTGTGCAATCCAGGCTATTTGTTGTTCAGCTATGAGGGAATGATAAGCAATTCATACATAGTAAAGGGGAGAGGAACAAGGATGGGTGCCAAAAATGTGATGCTTTCAAAGCCAGCAAAGATCTTTGATATGAAATAGCTATAGACCTGGCAGTTGGGTTTCTGTCCCAAAATATTCAGTAGTGTGAGGCTTTATCAAGTCTTTACTAAGGGAAGACAAAATATTTAAAAAAATCTACTTAAAGATTCTATTTATATGAAATTCATACTGGTTGTTGTTAAAAAAAAAATAGAATGTTTGGAACACAGTTTGTTGATCAGCAATTTTATTTGCAGTGCAGTAGAATTCTGTTTTAAATTCCCAGTCATTATATTTTGCAATTCTGTTGCAAAATATAAAATTCTAATTTTATCCTTTGTCAGACGTACAGTCTGATCTGAACAGATGAGCATCTTTCCCCCAAATCCAGTAATCATATTCTTCAGAGATGATAATAATGGTACTAAACATACAGGGAAAAGGGTCAGCTCTGTTCGACAAGGCTGTTGCGAATTTGTATTAAAGCAACATGCCAGGTGGAAAGGAATTTAGCCTTCTTTCATTCACAGTACAGCTGGACTTTCTTATCTACAGTTCTGTGTATCTACAGTTGATAAATAAAATGGATAAATCTTGTTTCTCCATGGCCAGTTCCAACTGCTGACAGGTGGATAGAGGTCCAATCCAAAGCTCCTCTGTGTTCTTGCCTCTGCTGTTTTAACATCTACATGGAATTGCTAGCTGAGGTCATCCGTCAACATGGCATCAGGTGTCATCAGTATGTTGATGGCACACAGTATATATTTTGACCTCTGGTCAATCAAATGATGCCATTAAAGTCTTGTTCCAATGATTGGAAAGGTTTCAGATCTGGATGCATAGGATCAGGCTTAAAGTGACAAGACTGACTAGATATGGGTACTGATTCTTCCACTGCTGGTGATTCTCCCTATTTGGCTCTGAATGGACGTTCCTTTAACAAAACTGGTGCACAATTCGGGAATCCTCCTTTACCCAGCATTCCTGCTGAAAAACCAGATGGCATCTATGATTAGAACATCCTTTATACAGGTCCATCTATTGCACCAATTGCACTCTTTCAGGACTGGGAGTCCCTTCCCAAGGTCACTCATGTTGATTATTCAATGCACTTTATATGGGACTGCCTCTGAAGCTCACCCAGAAGCTAAAGCTGGGTCAGAATATAACAACAGGAGCAGTTATGAGTATGCCTGTGTAACAACTCTGTTTTATGAATCGAAATAACTTCTAGTGAGTTTTCACATGCAACTTGAGGGTGCTGGTTATCACTGATATAGGGGATGCCTATCTGAGAGACATTCTGGCTCTTGTAATGACTGTCCAATCTATTCTATCCAGTTGTCATACTTTGAGTCTCATATATTAAACATTTGATAGGACATAGGAAATATACCTTCTCTGTTATGGTGCCTGGAATAGCATCCTACCAAAGGATTGGACTGTCCTTAACCTGCGAGTCTTTAAACGATGTCTGAAAACCTGGTTTTTGTCCTGAAGCTCTTGGGATAGGTCTGTCCATCTGAGATGCAGTGTCTGTTTCAGTTTCAACTATGTCAGTTTCTATAAAAGAATTTAGAGATGAAGCTATTCAAGAGCTCCTAAAGATGGACATGGACAAGCAGTTATAACATCTAGAGAATGAAGTAAGGGTGAGGAGGAAACGTAACCTTTTTTTGAGCTTCTTTAGGATAAGGTGTGATAAATGAAAGGCTTGAAAAGCTTATAAGATTCAGGAAGGCCAGGTTAGAAAAAGTACCAGATTCCAAAAGATTCCAGCTATGCTGCTTTATTGTTGTAAGGAGTAACAGAATCTTAAATGTTAGCGCATGTTTTGAAACATTATCTCTATTTTTAATCTGTACAGTTCCCAGTATTGAGTTGGGCAAACTTATATATGTAAATAAATAAAATCAGTTACTCAGTCCAGAATTTATTATTTGTGATGAACAACTTTGTATATCTGCAGTTGTTTTGTGCATGGCTCTGATCCATTTACTGTTTTGTACAATGCAGAAGTAAGCATTGAGCTCTCTCCCCTGCCCCCAAATTAATTTTCCAGTGACCTGCAAGGTTCTCACCTTATATGGTCATCTTCTTCCTGCATGTTACCTTTTCCACATTGAAAATGAGGGTTCTGCTGAGAAGTAGTAATTATTCATACAGAATATTACTGTTGAGCATGAAGGTAAAGTTAGCATGTTGAACAATCAAGCTGCTAACCAAAGAAAGCACCAGCATTGCAAACATAATTATTCCCATCACAACAAAGAGTTATGAGACAGCAACACCAACATGTTCACATAGCTTTTAAGAGGAGGTAACTGATGAATGTCCCAATGATTTTTTGTTTTGATTTTTTGCCAGAGACCAAAGGAGACTGTAGTTCTGCTAACTCCAACATTAGAGTGAAGGAATTCCATTGCTGCTTTATATTTATTTTGAATAAAATACAGTCTATTTTTAATATTATCTTTACTTATTGTTCTTTATTCAAAATAAATACTGGGGGAATAGAACTTCAAGATGGTCAAGATATGGTATCTTTATTTCTTTTATTTCTGGTGATTTGGCATCATATTCCAGGGGCTATGTTATATCATTGCATTCCTTAGGATTCAGAACTTTTTTGATATGTGAAACTGTTCAGCACGGTAAAGTGGTCCTTTTGGTCTATCAGCAGATATATTTTCCTATCCTAAGCAATGAGTGGTCAGGCAGCAGTAGTTTCCCCCTCAGAAACTAGAGAGCAGATAAATGATGACTAAACATGAAATCAGTGGAATTGACAGTTTTGTTAACTAACAGCCTTTGAAGCACCAGGGGATAAATATCTTTTCTAAACACTTTTGTCTTTCCCTATAATAGGGAAATGGATGCTTTGGCAAGCTTAATGCCGAATTCCTCTAAATCTCTTCCTGTCAAGATCAGACTAAGAAGGGCCTTTTAATTCACCAGAACTGACAAGTAGATAACATACACTAATCCAGTGAAGAAATACTTTCTTAATCTATTCTTATAATATAATCATCCAACTGTTGTCCAAGGAATGTCTCTCTTCTCCCTCCAGTCCTTTATAACCTGAAAGTAATAGATTAAAATGCCTGTATTAGGGGATCTGGTAATCTTGAGATGGCTGCAGAGATACTGATTCTTGTTTCTTCAAATTTTGGAAAAAAGTATTTATTTTCCCCTGATCAGCAAGTCAGATGTTATGGACATAGCTCAGTCCATTATTTAGTAACAGCTGCCCAGAGATTAAGAAAAGTCTTATAATGGCCCTAAGTTTGCTTTTAAAAGATTCTGAAAATGTTGCTCTTCAGCAAAACATATAGCCTTCAGCTCAGTCAGGCATTGAAATACTGGATTATTGGATACTTTTATTTTTACCTTTTTTGCATTGAAGCTTAGACAAAGGATTAAATCAAAATCACCCAGGTACCAGTTTTCTGATTTGCCCAGTATCTTAAGTTTCCCCATCAGATTAACCATTTCCTTAGATTGACCCATAATTACTTGGCAATAGCAAATTCAAAAAGTGATCCTTTATATTACTTTATGTGTTCTTTTTCGCAGAATGTTTTCATAGCTATAATGTAATCAAATAAAATGTTAGATTTTGGTAGGCAAAAGAAAACATCAGACACAAAAGAAGTGCCATGTTATTTAGCAGAGAAACTCTGAAATGCATCATGGCACAATTGCTGAGTTCTGTTTGTTTTTCCTTCAAGAAGAAGAACCTAAGAAGGGATATTGTCGTTCTCTTGTTGATGGTAAAGTTCATTGCTGAGCAAAGGCTAAACCTGAATAGTCCCCTTTCCTGTAGTAGAATTGTTCCAGGGAAGAGAGAATCATAAGTGGCTTTTTCATTTATGCCAGTGCACTGGAACTGAGTACTTTCACTATCAATCACTAATCAACAAGGAAAACACAGTGCTGAAAAATTTGAATTATTGATTTATTCATACAACATAAGTAAAGTTAATTTTTCCATTTTTCCCCTAGTCTATGCAAGAAAAGCTTTTGGAAGGAAATCTGACAATTCAGAAACAAAAAACTGAACTTGAAGAAAAGGATAAGAGTATACAGCAGTTAAAGGAGGTACTTCTTGAAGTAAGTTTATCAGATTATCCTCTGAATCAAATTTACCTTTCTGCCTTCTTTTTCATATATTGTGAGTGAACTGTGAAATAATTTTCTAACTTGCAATTAAGCATGAGAGCTTTTTTGAAAACATAAGTACTGGATAGGAACCAGCTACACTGATAAACCTTACTATAATTGGGAAGGTCTCTGATGGACGAATAGCTATTGGTGACAGATTGACTTGCTATTTGAAACAAACAAAATAGTATACATAATGTTTAACAGTGTGGATATTTGTTCTATCAAAACATGTCAACATTTGATGTCCACCACTCTGGCCTTCCATTTCTTCACAGTTTTCTTATCAGATGCCAAACATCTGATTCATGCCCCTGAATGCAGAATTTTTTTCAAAATATAAGCAAACTTGTTTTCATAAGCCTATATTCAATTAGATTTTTTTTTAAATAAGCCAAGTGAATGAAATAATTCTTGTACTATTATTTTTATCTTGTTTTAATGAAGAACCAAAGAATTATGAAAGAAAATGCAAGTTTAAGAGAACAGATTCATCAGATGGAGCAGTCCAGACCGGTGGCTGAAAAGTTACCTGTGGCAGATCAGTTGTTCATACAGATGTCTCACTGTCTGTTTGACTTGAAAGCACTTTGCAGTATTCTTACTCACAGAGCTCAGGGCAAAGAACCTAACCTGTCCTTGCTGCTCGGAATCCAATGTAAGTAATGCGGATAGCGATGCCTACTATTCCTTTTGGTACTGAGTAGACCTGGGAAAGGAAAATCTAGGAATGTTAGTAAGAGAGGAATAGGAGGCTCCAGATTGATGTACATTTCTCACTTAGGTAAAAGACTAATAAATACAAGTCACCTAGAATTGGAAAAACAGATATACAGTATACGTGAAAAGCTTATTTTCCACAATTGTAATTCAAAAATGTTCAGTTATGTTTGAGAATTAAATTTAATCTTCTTATAATATTGGGCTTCCTGCAGCTTTTCCACAGCATGGTTTGTGTGATCTCTGTGGTCTCCAAGCAGCCATGCAATAAGTTCCATTTGTATCTGGGTTTTTTTTTTTAAAGAATAACACATTTCAGCATGAAGTCATGCTGAAAATTGGTTCTTTGAAACAGACAGCCTGTGGTGCCACTGCTAAATTTTTACCTCAAAGTATCATGCTCTCATTTTAATTCCCTTTAAAAAAGCCTAAGGAGCAAGAAGTTCTAGTATTTTCAGTTGAATAAGTAGAACACTCCAATTTCCCCCAAAATAAACTTTATTAGTGTCTCATTTCTTTTTGCTGGCTTGGAACTCATCTGTTCTGTGACTGCCTGAATTGGGTATTATTGTCAATTTTTCTCAAGTTAACTTCTAATTCTGGCAGAAAATAAAAGCAACCTCTTCCAGAGAATACTGTTTGACCAAAACAGAGGTGCTATTCAGCCAGTTCCGACAGGTTCTGGAGAACAGGTAGCGATAATTTGGAGAACCGGCAAATACCACCTGATTGGCTGACCGCAGCAAATACCACCTCTGATTGGCTGACCACATAGCCATGCCCACCAAGTCACGCCCACATAAGTGATAGTAAAAAAATTTGAATTCCACCACTGGACCAAAATTGCTTCCCTAAGCACATCTTTCTATCCACATTCAATTTTTATTAAGCAGAAAATATAAAACCAAGAAGCTGATTTTCTTCTCTATAATATCTCTAATTTTAAAGTGATCATAACAATACACATTTTCTCAATAAAGTGAAAAATTCACATATTCTTTCTATAGCACAGCAGAATTAGGTCATTTATAATTGTATGTTTTAAACTGGTGACTTGTTTAACTTCTAGCCCTGGTTCTTCTTTAACAGCAATGAACTGTTCTTCTGAAGATGAGAAGCACCATAGCACAGAAAGTCTCTCAAAGAAGCTCTCAGAGGTTTCTCAGTTACGGAAAGATATTGATGAACTGAGGACTATAATTTCAGACTGCTATGCTCAGGACATGGGAGAAAATTGCATTACACAGTGATGACATCTTGGCCTCACTAAGTTATTAAACGCTGCTCTGGTTTTACTTCTTCAAGTTTCTGTTACAAACAATACTGGAAAGCAAATGCTGTGCCAGGTGAAAAGGTTTAATGCATAGTTCATGCAGGTAATATGTTCTTCTATCGAAGAGATTTTGTGCTGCAAGAAAAAAACCTAATTTCTTTAAAACTACTGAATGTAGGTCAAAGCTGTGAATAATGTTTTTTTGAAAATGGTTTTTTATTTCTTTCGTTACACTGATAAAAGAAAATACAATGTTTTCTGGTGCAAAAATGGAATTGCCAGAAGAGGGCGCTATAATAGTGGTTCAGCAAGCTTTAGGGTAGAAGATCAATCCCGAGAATCTTCACGACAAAAGCAGTTGGGCATGCTTGGTTATTTGAACGTCAGATATTAGAACTGTGGATGAAGATACAGAGTCATAACAAAGATTTTTTTTGAATGCAGGGAATACCGATGGTTTGGGCCACATTAGGTAAAATTATATGCTCTGAGGGTTGCATTCCCAGTTTGATTATTGTTTTATTCTGCAGTTCTTGTGTAATGCAAAGGGGGAAAAGATGAAAAAACATTCACATTTCAGAGAAGGAAGGGATTCAGACTTAGAATTTAGTCACCAACTATTAAGCTCTTTTGCGTTAATTAGGTTGGGCAAAAATGGTTTTGATAAAAGATTTTTTAAAAAATCAAAAACTTTTAAGTGTGATATCTTGACAACAATATATATTTACTCTTTGTTTGAAATTTGGCAAAGTAGTGTCCTCTGAATGTGAATGTTTGAATTCCAGCACACAGAAAAATAAAAAGACTTAAAAGAAACCTGATTATTTCTGGCAATCTGAAACAGCAGATCTTGATGAATAATTAATATAGTTCCTCCAAAAGTATATCACAACTAGCATAAAATCCTTATGTGAGAACAGAGTTCTTGACTATTCAGGCAAATATGCTTAAGTTCCTCTTATTGCCAGAAGAGGGCTGGGATGAAACCAGCAGTGCCAACCTTCATAGACACAGTGTTAAAATGCCTGAATTAAAGATATGCCACTTTGTAATCCAGGTTTATATATTTTGCTGTGTTAAAATTTATTTGTCAAGACAAGCCTGATACCACTTTATTCTGACAATCTATCCTACAATGTACAAAAAAACACCTTCTTTGAAAAAATGAGGAGGCTAACTAAATACAATGCATGATGCTCATAGATGCCATGAGGCTCATAACTTCAGTCTTGCCAAAAGTTGATGCTTAAAGAGCAAGAAATGGATTACTATTTTCAATTTCTTACATTAGTATTTTTCCCTAAGCAATTTTTAAACCTTGATTTTAGATTGATATTTTCACATTTTGTGTGATTCAAATTTACATTTTATTTGTATAAGATGCAGTTTAAAAAATTGGCCTTTTTAAAGTTATATTTATTTTAATAGGAGCTTATTCCTACTCTGGTGACTATACTAGCTGTGGAAATTTATTTTAATATTGAACTTAACTGATGCTCAGTCATTTTAAATGCACATCTGTAAATATTTCATAGAAACACCTAGTAAAGGATAAAGATACTTAATCCTGCTGATTGAGGCCTGAATTTAAAATATTAAGATCACAATCCTAAGAGTATTACTAGAAATAAAATTGAGCAGTACTTATAATTGTAACTTTAAATCCATATCTATGCAGATGCAGGTGAGTGATCAGAACCTGATTCACTTTCTCACCAATGAACAATGGGTGCAAGCCTGACTTTCTTACTAAACTGTGCTATTAAGAAGCACAAATGTTATTTTGTGATTCTAAATATTCTCATTTTATATTCTAGTTGACTCTGTATCTTGCAAATAATTTGGAATTGCAGCATTATATTATTGTTAAGAAAGAATCTTCCACAATAAAGATAGGAGCAGTTTGTGGAAGTAGATTTTTGACACAAAATTGTCAAATTTCATTTTTGCATGAGCTGCAAATAACCTTTTTAATTAACTAGTTAGCTGGATTGTTTAGCTTCTTTCCTTTAACAATCATCATATTTGTCTACTTTATAACATCATGAGGTCGTATCACCACTTTTACTTCGAATAGACAATCATATAGCACTCAAGGAACAACTAATTTTTGAGAGATTATCCCAGATACCCTTTGATCCTTGCCCAGATATTTGTTTAACTAATGTAGTTTAACATAATACTCTATGCATGTTTATGAACCTTTTTTTAAAAAAAAAGGTTTGACAAATTATTTTACAATTCGTATTTTTAAATTTTTGATATTTTTGCTCTTGAAATAAGAATTATGTTGCAAGAAATGCCTCCTAATATGCTGTAGAGCAGTGTTTTTCAAACCTGGCAACTTTAAACTGGACTTCAACTCTTAGAATTGTCCAGCTAGCATGCTGTCCACATATCTTAAAGTTGCCCAGTTTAAAAAAACACTTGTAATTAAGATGTCGGTGAAAATAAATGGGTAATTTGTTTAACAGTAATAAAATTATTTCAGTTTAACGTGCATATATGTATTCTTGTAAATACATAGATAAAACTTTACTAGTCAATTTATTAAAAATAAAGTCACTGCTCTATAGCACTTTGGGACACCTACTTTAGTGTTCACCCCCATCCTTCGACTCATATCCAGTGAAAATACAAAGGTGTAGCATACATTTCAGCTGCATTTCTGTTGTCAACAACCCTCAGTGACTGCAATTCATTGGCCGAATAGAGGAGACTCCTAATGGATGTGTGTTGATAAGGATCTCCAGTGTTTTAGAGAAGGTCTGAGGCTCTGTGTGACCTTCTTTACACTACCAGCAAACACAGAGTGTTGGGAATTAGGGTTATTAGTACGACCCTCTTTTCTTCTTACCCATCCATTGGAACAACTAAAAAGAGGTTGTGATTTCCGACATCTTGGCCTATCAAACTGGCCAGTAAAAAACAGAGTATGCTGTGAATCACAAATCTATTCAAGCATTTCATAGAGACTGCGAAGTGGAAAACAATTGAAAGTATTTGTTCCTGCTTTAAACAAGGAGGGACCTAGATTTATCCTCAGATGCTAAATAATAGGGAGAAGGCATCTGCAACTGCTTGTACGTAAGTTATGTAGAATATAGAAAGAGATTTGTTTCTCCAATAAAGGCTCTATCTATGTCCTGGTAATTAGTTTAATGTGTCTTAATGAATGAAAACAGTCAAAGATGGTAACCAAAGACAGAAAAGTAGAAGGACAAAATTAAATGAGTCATAAATGCACAGTATTATTTTATTAGTAATAACTTAGCAGTCTTGGAATCTGAAGAACTTGCCAGTTTACAATGGCTATTTAGTAGCTTGAGTTCTGCATAAGAGATGTATGTGTTTTTTCGTTGAATATGTGTATGGCCTCATTCAACACATGTTATAAAAATGGTTAACTAACAATAGCTTTTAAAAAAAAAAGGTTCACAGTGGTATTACTAAGTTGATTTAGTCATGACAACCTTTTCCCCCAGATACAGGAGATCATCCAAGGAACTGAAAAAAGTATTACTAATAAATAAAATGTAGATAGGTGTGTCAGCAAAGATGAAGGCAAAATTTACATATTTCATATGTCAAGGTTGCATTTTTACAGATCTGTAGATGGCATTCTATAGTAACTGCTGTAATTTAAGAATGTATCCCAAAAAGGAATTTAGAAAGTTAGTTTCATACATGCCTAATACAGTTATTTATATGCCATTTGTATGTACAGTATTCAAATTAGTACTGTAGTATAAACATAATTTGATTTTTTTTTTGTAAAACAGGGTCAGTGATCCTATTTGGAAAATTGATTTAGCTCTGACAGTAATCCCCAAATCAGTAATACTTCCAGTTATATAAGGGTAGAGTTAGGTGTTAAATATTTAAGTTTTTGGAATGTAAGTTATGAGCACAGTAGATCATTTTTAGTAGGTTTGCCATAATCAGTCACCCTGGATATAGATATTTTTTTTAAAAGTAATATAAATAAACCAAAATTATTTTTAACTTTTCTATTACTCTGTGAATTTTACGTAGTTTTTTAGTTATTTATTCCCATCCCATCCTTTTTTGAAAAAATTGTGAAAAATTATTTCTTGTTAGATTCCAGAATGAAAATAAAAGGATTAAAGATAAATGCAAGATGAGGTGTGCATCAGTTTTACTCCGCCTAAAACGGGGGCTAAATTCACCTAAACTCCTCCCCACATTTATTATTCAATATTGCTTATGTAAATCTGTGCATATTTAAAAATAACTCTAAACATAAAAGAGATTTGACCTTCTTCTAGATTTGGATTTCAAACAAAATTGAAGGCAAAGCTACTATTCTGTAAAAAGACAATGGATGTTAAAAATTAGGTGAATCAGTCAATAAGCCAACAGTCATTGGAGTATTATTTCCATCTCTTTGTAAGTCTGTGCCTCTTATTTTTGCTCATGGCTTAAAATAACATTTTGATAGCTATGAAAGTATCAAAATTTGCACTTTGTTTCCTCTGATTTTTGAGACTTTTTAGCTTGTAACTGTGTGTGAAACTTTTTGTAAGTAAAAATATTTTTTAGAAGTTGTAGGTCACTTTTGAAACTTAATCTGGTCTGTTTTTACCAGCTATTCTGTGTATGGTGGAGAATATGCAGGAAATTCAGTCAGAGTGTCCTTTTGTATATATTAGGTATATCATTGTTAATCAGTAGCAAGGCAAGGGAAAAGAGGGCTCTCCTTCAAAGCACAGCAGACTTAAACTGGATCAGTTTTCTAATGCTGGTAGTTTTCAATGTTGGGTTCAGTTTTTGAGCCACTCAGAATACCTCATGTGTACATAGAGTTGTCATGACTTAAATCGAAATGTATTCAGTGTTATTAATTTTTATTTTTAAAGAGCCACTGGCTGGCTCATCTCTAGGCCTGTCATTCTTGCCTAGCCTCTTTTTGTAACTTTTTTTAAAGTAGCATTTACAGCTAGAATTTTGAATGCCAAAGTTCTATTTATTAAATGATAAAATTTTCATTGTTGACTATACTAGTATTTTTCCACACAATCTGTTTGTTTGATGTTTGAATTTGTATCTGCAGAACAAAAATAAATTTTGTTATAAAAGCTGGACATTGTGTTTGTTGTTTCTAATTTTAAATAATATGGTATCATTGGGGTAAATGTTGTACATCATCATTGCTGATAGCACAGAAGAATATTGAAATCTATAGTCAGGTGGCCTACAAATTTAATTATTAAATTTATTAAAGATTGTAACAGACCATTTGCACTTACCAAACTACAAAATTAATTTTTTGACTAAAGCCTTACTTGATTAGTTTGCTAATCCAAATGTACTAGCATCGTCAAACTTTAAAGGCAGCTCAATCCATTTATGCCCAGACTTTTACATAAGGGCCAAAGAAAGTTGGAGGAGACTAAAAAACCTCCTTCGGTTCTGTTCAACAATAATTTCATCCAGAAGATGTCACTAAAATATACACTAATTGATACTACTGCAGTGAAATTTATTTGAAGGGATTTTTAGAGAGTGGGTGTATAAAAGTGAGAAGAGAATGTGAAATATGTTACAGAATTTATGTAAAAACCTATTTAGAGCTAGTCCAGCAGAATTGTAGTGTATTATTAATTAAATTGTGTAGGTAGGAAAAGACTGCCTGCTCTCCATAGTTGGAGATAATTAAACTTTTCGGACAGAAGCAATTGACAATTTGAGAAATTGAGGATACAAAATTACATTCC
>JANHJO010010590.1:153136-164389 GCA_032468235.1 Pseudoxyrhopus heterurus
CCCCCCCCCCCCCATTCTTAGAATGGCAAGACATCAGCTGTTCAGACAATAACTCTCTCAGATGGACCTCACTTTTCATTATGCATCAATCGATTCATCTTGGCATTTTATTTTAGGCAATAAATATGTTTAACAACATTGTTCAGTTGTAGAAGAATTAGAAAAGCCTACTGCCCAAGAGCAGATTGTGTGATTTCTAAGCAGGAGGCAGAGAGGTCAAACTCCATTGTCTGCAGATATAGGAGCTCAGTGGACTGGCAGAGCTCTGCCTGAGATTTGCTGCCAACCAGAAAAAAAAAACATTATTTGGGTTCAATGGAGCAATAATGATTTAATATAAGGCAGATTCCATTGTTAAACATTCCAGTCTTCCACCTCCCTTGTTTATTCTTTTTGCCCCATGCAAAAGAATAATTTTAAATGGTTTTTTTTTGGGGGGGGAGAAGAGAGATGAAGCTCTCAATGGTGGTTATCCAGCCTTTGAAAGACTGCAACTTGCAATGCTCTATTCCAGTAAGAACACTTTTGAGTGAACTGACTGATGCCTCTCATCCAGGTTACTTCTACGGAAAGTAATCTACAAATTAGTGTCATAAGAATGAGCTATTTTTAAAAGAGAACCTACGGCAACATTTGGCTTACAAAATAAATACTATAAATAAAAGTCCTCAAAAGTTATGAAAGACAAATGCTTAAGCAAGAAAATAAAGGCATAAAGTTCTTCAAAAGGTCATTAAGATCAAGCATGGGACCACAGACTCAGAGAAAGGTATTTAATTGGTATAAAAGGTAGCAAAAAGAACTGGGAGATGGCATTGCTCATCAGCTGACTTCTGATTTTTAAAACCTGAGAAAACAGTTAAGGCCCCTGAACACACTTAAACCCTGTTCTTTAGATACATCCAAGCATATTCAGAATTAAAGCCTACATTTATCAAGAGAGCCTTGATATAATGAGTCAAGCCAATATTTAAGCCACAATGAAGTTATTATATCGGTGATATTTAAGCAGTGCCTGGAACTCATGTACCCCCTCAGGAATAACATGTGCTCTAAATACAGTATATAAATGATCACCTGGCAGTAACATTCTGGTTCTAAAAGAAAAGGCAATTTTGCCTACAACTAGATTTCTAATTCTACCCCTCTCCTCTGCACAGCAGTATATGTCACCCAACTTGTGAAAGACTGTTGCAAAAAGTAGTACAGAATCTTTGTCATAGAATAATTTACAAAATAGTCTTAATAATTTGATTTGCATGTAAAATAAAACAGGGAAAAAAGGCCACTTGGTAGCATTGGTTAAGCAAAGGGCTATTGCTTCCACCTAGTTACCTCAGAATGACCCAACCTGGCATCTCCCAGACATACTGGGGCTGTAGCTCCCAGGATTCCCAACTAAAATGGTCAGATCATGGAATTTCTAGTTTTATGTTTGGAGAGCAGCTGGTTGAGAAAAGCTGTCTAGATAAGTTCAGTTGGATTCTTCTTTGCACAGAAAACCAATGCCCCCCCCCCAGATAAAATAGGTGAATCAGTGTGAGCAAACTTACCTCTAGATGTGTTGAATAGTTCCCATAATCTATCACCATTGGTCATGTTATCCGTAGCTAAGGGGAGTTGATGCTAAAGTGTGCGGGGTTGCTAACTGAAGGAATTTGATTGTAAAGAGGAGTGTATAAAATGCTCCCTATGCATATTATTCTGCACATGAAGCAGCTTAGCTCATGTGGTTTATGCTGGGACCATATCATGTATTTCAAATGTTTTGGTCAAGATAGAAGGAAAAAAACGGGACAGTTTTATTCTGGGTATGGACTGACCATGGTTTGCAGAATTGATTGGAGAATTTAAGAATAGAAAAAAGTCAGTGCTGAAGGATTTCTCTGGCAGCAGCGTATGCAAACATTAGAGGTAGCTGGAGTGGAAGAAGGAAAAGGGAAAGCACTGGGAATATTGGGATGAGAGCAGGATATTAGCTGTGGGCTGAAGAGAGATAGGAAGGAGAAAGAGAGTGCTGTGCTCTGGCCCATTGGCCACACGGAGGATGATGGAAGAAAGAACTCAATGTATACCTCTCTGGTTCTCTTTGTCCTGTAAAAAAAAATTACTATGGGGTTTATTTGGATTTTGTTTGGGCTGAAAGTCAGAAGAACCATATGTTTCAGACCTTTTTTTTCAGTGTCAATTCAAAATGGTTCAGTAGAACTACCTGAACACAACGATTTGTTTTGAGTTTGAAAGAAAAAATATTTTCAAGTTGTGCAAATCCCTAGTTCTGTACTACCAAAGATATACATATTGGAATTCTAAAATGGAAAAATGCATGATGGTGCCATAACATGCAGCTCTCAGAGGAATTAGGACTATTATGAAGATAAGTTTTTTTAAAAGAATGGACTTCGTGAATGTAATTTTCACACATAAAAATGAAGTAGCTTAGTTCGCCTGTACTGTATACTGCAAGCTTTTGGTACTAAGAATATAAGAAAGAGGTTCCTTGGCAAATTCAGCTCAGGAAATATTCAGTACCTTTTTAGTCTCATCTCTTTGTTCTTTTTCTCCTGAGGTAGGTAAAATAATATTTGTATAAAACTGGGAATGCTTCAAATATTATTAGGAAAAAATGCTTCAGACTTCTCACAATCACAACAGCTCTTTGCCACTTATTAAAACAAACATATGTTTTAGTTCTGAATTAGTCTAAAAAAAGATCCTGCTGTTTTAATGAATCAAATAATTAAATTAGTACATCTAAAAATAAACAGGTGTATCTTTTTCCAAGCTAATTCAGAAACCTGAAACCAGCCAATCAGGTTTGATCTAATGAAGAGCAGCGAGAGGCTGTATTCATACCATAGGAGATCCAACATACTAGTTCTGATTCATTTTTCAAATGTGCACAGCCCTAGTAGATTACTGTGATCAACTGTGCAGAAAGAGTAAGCTTTAAATGAAGTTATTTGATTCTTCCATTCTAACAACATATTTAAAAAAGCTTTCCTATTGTTGAAACAAACAGCTATCTCGACTTACTTTCAAGAACTAGAGGCTCTAAAGAAATTCAATTTTTGTTTCTGGTTCAGCTTCAAGGCTCATAAATCACAGGAGTATCTTTGTTGTGATGTTAAAAGACAGGAGATGAGATGATTCTAGTATTGCTTATAGCACTATGAACATAGTATTATGCCTCTTTTTCTTTGTAAGAACTGTAGCCACAATTAAGCCAAGGCCCCAATTATGTAGACTGAATCCTGCCCAAGTGAGGTCAGTTCTATGGTAGTTGGGAAGTAGCAGCATCTTGAGAACTGTTGTGTCACCAACTTCTTTCAGATGATTAAATTTCTTTGGCCAATATTCTTGCGGGAAACAAAGCTACTGCCGAGTTGATAAATTAATTTTGCAGACAGAGGAAGAATCAGTTGGGTGCTTTTCCTAACCAGGAAATGAGGCTATATTTTAATTAACCAGTTTGAGCATAATGCATGTGTCACCGAGCAGTGACAATCACAAGAATTTTGTTAAGGAAAGAAATGAACAAATTCGTACTAGAAGAAGAAGGATCTAAGCAGCCATTGCATCTGGAACCAAGAATGGATTATTGATTCAAAGTAAAAACAATGGACCAAGATTCAGAAGAAACATCAGTCATGTAGATCTTCCCCTCCAAAAAAATATGGAATAAGCATAAAGACTTTGAATATACTGAGTTCTAAACAATTCACATCTAGCCAGTATCAGATTGTGAATGAGAGCAGCACAGGTCAGCTATTCCTGTGTTCCTCTCTTGGTCAGAATGTCTACAAAAATATTCAATTTCTTTTTCTCAGTGGCAACTAAATTTGCGAAGAGAAAGGAACTTGTTGGTGTCTATAAGGTTAAGACACTGAAAATGGAAATGTAATTATGTTATCAGCAAATCTCAGCTGCCCACACTATTACTGTAAAAAACATTCCAAAGGTCAATGTTTGACTACTATACTACTATGCACATATTTTAAAAAAAGGTTAAAAAGTTTCTTTTCAACCTATTCTTAGAATAGAGATGGATACTGGTACGTGTCCATCCATGGCTTCCCAGAACTTCCGAGCCATCTTCGCCAATCTCAGCCCTTCAAGATACGTTGGAGTGCAACTCCTAGGCAGCATGGCTAGAGGTGAGAGAATTCTGCCCATCACATCAGGAGGGCCCAGGCTGAGAAAGGCTTCAGAGAATGGGCAACCAGGTAGCTAAGGTAGCTGAATGAACACAATGGCACTAGGGTATAGATTCTGTGTATCTCAACTGGACAAAAATTGGTAGTATCTATGTATATTTGACCCTACTAGGCATTTCCTTTGTTGCATTAAGTGCTAATTACCAAGTTTTCTTGCTTCCCCTGTTTCTAGTCCCTTTCCATTAGCAATTGGTGAACACATCCATGTTCATTCTGAAAATATTCAGGTTTCCAAGTCTTTACTCAAACTTACACTAAGCAGGCCCTATTGAAAGCCCACCTCTTTCTTGTCCACTACGTCAGAAAGAGGAGATAAGAGATAAGGAGCAGCAGAGCCAGGCATTTTTTAAGATGGACAGCACTGTCTCTCTTTTTTGCTGGCTACTGGAACTTAAATGCAAATTTGGCATTCATGTTCCAGAAATTATCACTGTCACCGAGGAAGATCATCCATGTTTTGGTGGAAACTGGTATGCAGAGTAAATTTTCCTGACAAGGATTTGGGGACTTGTAGTCAATTCCCAGACCCCCAGCTGGAATTTACCCCTTGATTGGAGCATTTGACATTGTTCTGAAGTCCTTTTCCACAGGTAAAGGTGGGTGTTTGGGAGGGTTATTTTTTGTTTTAGTTTTGCTTTGGAAAGAGTTCAGCAAAAGGACTGGTGGGAGTTCTAGAGGTTGAAAAAAACTGAAGATCACCCACCCACAATCAACTGTTCTCATCTGGTATTTAATTCCCACTTCATCCCTTTTCCCTATCAACGTCACCTGCACTGAGGCTCTTTTTAAAGCCCATCTAGACAAAACTGCGCAAAAAATATTTCTCAGGACTTCATTTATTTTGTGAATGAAGAATGCATAACAGTGGAAAATAGTCTACCAGTGTCATTTTGGTCACCGTTCGGTCAGGAAAAATATACTTTAATGAAGAATTATCTTACAAGGTTCATCCTATTTGTTAGATATGGTGTTCCCAAGCAATCAGTCTTTGGGCAAAATACATTTTTTGAAAAATTCCCAAATCCCTTTTGCATAGTATCTTTTGACTTGAATGACATTTCTGCCAAGAATCAGAGCAATTTTAAATCACGTTGATTCTCTTCAGAAGCCTTAATACTGTACTGTTGGTTCAGCATTCTAGATTACTGAATACAGGTTAGCAAAGTGACACTGGGAGATACCTGCCCACCAGTGTCCTTGTGATTTTTCCCTTTCTCGTTCCCCCCCTTCCCTCTCCCTTCAGAATCTACTTCTGTATTTCTCCAGCACATTGTGAAGGGTCTCAGGGCAAGTTGTAGAATGGATTTTCGGTTCAGATATGGCTCTGGCCAAGCCTGTTTGCCTCATGTAAACTAAAACATGCCCTCTACAACTACAGATGGGTTCCATTCCAATGGAGGCTTTGAGGTAGGCAAACTGTCCTTCAGGAACGTTTCCCTGCCATTTCATAACGTCTCCTTAAGAAAACCATAATTAAGATTTCTAGATTGAAAAGCACTGCTCCAAGTGAAGGGCTGTGAATTACAGCTCCTAGTCAAGCATTCTTGGAAAGATTTTAATGGTGTTGGTGGTTTTTAATAAACCTCCCCTATTTGCTACCTTGCAGCTGACTAGAGTCACTGCATCCGGAAAATACCTTTCTCTATGAATGATACAGAGATAATGGTGATACAAACTCCACCAAGGGTGGCAGGGCCTGAGTTTAGGCAACACGGACACGAGATTCTTCTTCCGTTTCTTGGCCGAGGCTGGTGTATGTTACTGAAGGTTCTAGCTGCCCAGTGGCTGGCAAGTCTACAACAGGCCCTGAAGGGTTTCGGAACTGCTTGTACACCCGTGGATCTTGGGCAATGTATGTGGATGTAGAGGAGTACAGCAAAAGGCCAACAAGGATTGTGAAGAATGACAGCAGATAAAGTCCTGAAAACTAAATGGAAAGAATAAAATTAGTCAAAAAAAGAATGCAGTAAATGAGTTGTACGCAAGAGTTGCATGCAAGAATTTTTCTTCCAGTATAAAGTTGTTCTGTATCAAATCAAATTAAAATTCAGTGCCAAAAATAAATTACCTAAATCAATTATACGATTATTTTGTAACAGTAAGTAAACACCAATAAATTAATCTGGCTTTCATTGCTTTCAGTCAATGATCACTACCATTTTCTAAGAAAGAAATGTTATGCCTTCAGATAAAATCTTCAATTTACTTCAATTTCAGAAGTAAAAATTCAGTGACTAAAACACAAAGGAATCAAAGGTAATTAAAACACAAAAGAATCATAACCATTTTGTGAAAAGACTAGACAAGTCATGCCCAGTTGGGTCATTATTTCAGAGATTTTCTTACCTTAATAGAAAAACAGAATGACCATGGGTGGGCAAAAAAGCAGCAGCAGGAGAAGCAATTTCAACTTCCTGCTGGCTTCCCCATTGACTTTGCTTGTGGGAAGCTGGAAGGGAGCGTCAGAAATCCTTCCTTCCTTCCTTCCTTCCTTCCTTCCTTCCTTCCTTCCTTCCTTCCTTCCTTCCTTCCATCCATCCATCCATCCATCCATCCATCCATCCATCCCAGAAAATAAATGAAAATCACACTGTTTGGAGAAACTAACTTGGTTTGACCAGTGAAATTAAAAAAAAAGTACCATCCCAGGCACATTAGATTCTATTTGGCAAATCAAGAGTTGATGTAGTCATTAAGCCTACTGTAATGGATTTCATAGAATCATGGAAAGAGAATTGCAAGTTTGCAAAATATATTTTTTCATCTTTTCCTACTAAAGGTGTCCATTAATAAAATGGGGAAGGGAAACTATGAAATACTGGCTTTTTTTTTAAATTATGAAAAAGTTTCATACATTCTCAACCAGCCTTTACAATGCTAACATAAATTATAAGAAGTATTAATGAATGCATTTGATTTATGATATCATTACATTATTCCATATGGTCTGTGACTGGCATTGTCCCATGTAGAGAAGGGAACCTAGACAATGAATTTCTGAAATATGAGGGCAACTAAGAATTTCTTCCTGTAAGGAAAACTTACTTTCATGACTGAAACCCTCCTTTGCACACATGCTTCTTTCTTCTAGAGATCTTTTAATTTGTAGGTTAGAGAGATCTTTTCTAGTTTTTAACAGGATTCAAAGCATTAGGACAAATTGGATGTTGGCAGCAGCATTTGTTTATTGATAAAGATGAAAAATACTAAAATTATATTGCATATAGGTAAGTTTTTCCCTTACTGTCTAAGAAAGTAGTAAACTTACTTTTTGTTATTGTTGTTTCAAAATTTCTGTAAATGCTGCACTTCTACAATAAACCATGATTCTGACTTAATATTGTTGAACAAAACAAGTATATATTATTGTCTATAACCGAGGTAGAATGTCGATATTGCTAAAAGAGGCTGTTGACAGAAGATCATTCATTCCCCCCCCCCCCAATTCTGTTCAATTGTGTCCGATTCTCAGAGACTTTGGTTTTCTTGGCAAGGTTTTTTAGAAGTGGTTTGCCATTGCCTCCTTCCTAGGGCTGAGAGAGAGAGATAGCAACTGGCCCAAGATCACCCAATTGGCACTGTGTCTAAGGTGGGACTCAATCTCATGGTCTCCTGGTTTCTAGCTTATGTCTTAACCATTACATCAAACTGACTTTAACCATTAGTAGGGATGTATGTATGTATGTATGTATGTAGGTAGGTAGGTAGGTAGGTAGGTAGGTAGGTAGGTAGGTACAAATACAGAGATATATAATTGCTATTACCATTGATAACTTGAAAAAACAGATAAAATTAACGATAGCTATGGTAGATTGGAATCTCTCTAGGGTTTTGTAGATTACTTTGTAAATGGCATTTACGAGCAGGTCCCAAAAAATATGGCTAGCTAGGATGTTATTTGTTTTGTTTCATTTGGGAGAAAAATAAAATTAATGGCCCTGTTAATCCCAATTTCTGTTATGGTGGACACAAATACACTCGATGGACATATTGTACAGCTTCTTTATTTCTGTTTTAGAATGGTTAATTTGATGGTTGTAAAAAAAAACCCCAGCTCTTAACACTCTCAAAACATAATGAAATATTTAAACATGTGACTTTTAAATTTTATTTTACTTGCTGTCTCATTTCCAGGCTCATTTTGCTACTATATTTTAAAGCACTCTTCTTGACCCTGAGGGCTATAGATGTTCATACTGAATGAAATATTAGATTGTCTAGGTTTTTATATGTTTTGTGAACTTTTGAAAATTACTTTTTAGTTATAATTAACCCAGCTGAGGGATTAGGAGATCAGGGAAAGAGAATTATTCATTTTGATTAAAATAAATTTTAATAATTAATGCATTAATAATAAAGATGTAATCAATTAATTAAGAAGTAATAATTAAGATGTAAGTTTAAGATTTAAATTTTATGTGTAAATTTTATAATACAATCCAACCAAGTAGTGAAGGCCATCTCTGACCATTTTAAGGGAAGAGCTGTCCAGAGTCAGTTTTACAATCCTTTCTCTGAGTTTCTCTGGCATCATCTGTTTATCTGCAAGCATCTCATGTGCAACACAACACACATAGGGTCCAATTGCATGGTGCCACAGCCCATGTTATGTTCCAGAGATGGCATTTGTGCATATTTACACACAGTGGTTTCAGAACATAATAAGGAATGTGGAGAAATTGTAAATATTATGGTTGATTCCATTGATTTTTATTTTTTGGTGTTGTTATTTTACCAAGCTTTGGCTTTGGGTCTTTGTGACAGTTTTATAGACAAGACAGTATGTGCTTTGGTGGCAAGGAGAAGCAATTTTGATTTGCTTGTTTACTGGCTGTTTATTTGTCTGCAGGCTATTGTGCAACTGTGTGTATTTCTGAGGAAGATGCTCTCTGCTAAAATAATATCCAGCCACTGTGCAATAAAGGGTGTTGTGGAAGGGCGCCCCATTGGCATGTCAATGCAGAAAGCTAATGTAGCACTGTGGTCATCTGTTGCTGGAGGATCTACATAGTACAACTGGAGTGCTGAGTATAACTGGGGATTAGGGTGAAGAGAATTAGGAAAGCAGTTGGTTTGTTTTGTTCAATTACTTTTTTTTAAATATGGCTCAGAGAATAATTTCAGAAGATGATGTTGTAAAAACGTGATAGGCTACGGTGAGATACTCCAACTCACATTTTGAAGGCCTACCTGATTGGAGTGTACTTTTGATATGAAGGCTTTAACGCATGTGACTCAAAGTTTATTATGAAATAGCTATTTAAAAAGTATCAACTTTTTAAATTTGGCTTTCGTACGCGTGCATCTTAATTTGCAGGGGCATATTATTTGTGATAGTTTCTGCGGGGTGAGATATTGTAGATGAAAGTGAAGTAGATTATCCAACTTTAAAGTCAGTCTAACTAACTGGATTGGGTTTTTTTAAAGGGTCTGATAAAGTTTAGAAAGTTTGTTTCAGGTTGTGGCCCAAGTTTTATTTTTTTTAATTTCACATTCTGGGAGTTTTACCCCCTGAAATTAGAATTTCATTCTTCGAAAAAAATGCATCCTGTCAACCCAGTGAAACAATCCAATTCATATTCTATTAACTTTTGAAATAATAGTATACCAGCAAACATTATGTCTGATTTTTGTTACTCGAAAAGCTATCTAGTTTCTCTCAGTTTCTGTTAAGCACCAGCATAGTCTAGTCACTCTAGTGCCTATGAAAGGAGTAAAAATTGGATGTTGTGTTTCAAAAATAGGAGAAAAATTATAGTTAATTTCAGCAATTCTGGGAAGAATTTGAAATAATAACACCTGTGAAAGTCTTGTCTGAACATTTGTAACCTACTTCCACATTTCATCTGAAGAAAGTGAATATACGTATATTCCAGGTCTTAACATAAAGTAACTTTAACATAAGTCACTGTTCTCCCAGTCCATTTTAGGTTTGACCAAAAATTATGGAAAACATAGAAGTGTGCCCAAAGCTTTGTATCCTTTGAATTCGATGAATAAAATTAATATTCTGGAATATTTTTAAAAAACAGATTACTTTCAATTTGGTATGAAAAATGCTAACTTTTTCACATAGCTTACTCTGTATGGATTATATTTTGGTTTTCTAGCTGTGCACTTCTACAGTGCAGACATTAGTACTGTACATATACAAACCTGATACCATACAATATGTGGGGGTGTATAATGGATCACAGCAGGTCACACAGTGAAGGCTTCCCCTTTTCAGAAGAACATGCAATGTAAGCCAAAATGTTTACGTTTACTGTATATCACTGATATTTCTAAAAGAAAGAATGGATAGATAGAGGGGGCATGAAGTGTGGCCAACCATTTACTTGAATGTATTCATGCTTTGAAGTCAAAAAGATGAAATCCACCAAATGTTGCAAGCAGCATTATATTAACCCTTTGTGATAACATTCATGAATCACCCTTTGTGATAGCATGTGCAGCTGTAGTAGATAATGTAATGTGCACAGGTGTTAGGGTGCTGGGCTGATATTCGAGAGACCCAGCTTCAAATCTTACCAGATAGCCCTCGAGCAGTAACTCACCCCAATTCACAGGATGGTTGTAAGGAAAAAAATGGGAGAAAGAGTTAATGTGTACACTACATGCTTCTGAATGGAAAGAGATTTTTTTAAGGTAACATCCTAGGTGAGATTTGTTTTATTTGAGGATCTTTGGCTCATTATTTCCTTGAGTCTGGTGTATGTGCACTGTATTTGTTGGTATTTTTCTGGGATAACTGAGATCTGTAGAAAACTTGAGGAATCCTTAATGATTGCTGCTGCGATTGGGTTGATGGACAATTATGGGTTTTTTTGTTATGGATTTTAAATGTTGTACCCTGCCTAGAATCACCTATGTGTGAGTTGGGCAGCCATATAAGTTCGTTAAATAAATTGGTAGGTGGTAAATTTGTCCGATGGGTCTATAATTAAGTTCCAAAGGTACTTTTTCAAGAGGCAACTGGACTTTCTTGTTTTTCTTTGAAGATGTTTCGCTTCTCATCCAAGAAGCTTCTTCAGCT
>JANHJO010010590.1:224775-234806 GCA_032468235.1 Pseudoxyrhopus heterurus
GATACCCTCAACCTTACACGGGAAAAGACCCGAACACACCAAGATGTATATATATATATATATATATATATATATCTCCTGAGTTTTGCTTTCACTCATGTGTCCAAGAACTGAGTTGGATTAAAAATATTTTCCAATAAAAGATCATCCCTGGTGATCAATTTCAAACTGTCAGCTCTCTGCTGCCCATTGTTCAATCTGCTGAGCCATCTTGTCTTGAAATCCTTAGCTTGCTTGGCTCCATAGTCATCTACAACAACCCCCAAATTTTAAAGAGAAACATTGCCTTAACATTTCCCATCTAATGATTTTTAAAAAAATCCAAGCTGCTTCATGACTATTTTCATAGGCACTTTCAGCTTTAAATAGAAGCTGCACCAAAAATCATTAAGGACTATTCAGTTCCTTAAAGCAGAAACCTCATCAAACAGTGAAATTAAGTAATATTTTCCCCTGATTTGCAGAATACATTTGAATTTGGAATGCAGTATGTTGCACTGATTATGCACATGCTTTAAATAATGCTAAATAACCTAGTGGTTATATATTTTTAAACACGTACATTAAAAAAATAAATAAAAGTGAACATTCAATACTTGGGATTTTGAAAGAAACTCGATTCAGCCTTTCATCATACTCTGATGAAAGACGGCATGCACCAAATGGAGGAGATACTGTTAGTTTGCATTTATGCACTATGAAATGACACGGTAGCAAATGTGATGAGCATAAATATCCTTTCAAGGTCATCACCCAGACACAGATAGGTTGATTTTTCTATTTAAGACAAGCAAATGACAGTTCTTCTGAGGCTGTCGATTGTTACAGTTCTTCTGAAACAAGTGTCCCTGCCCTGTGTGGAAAAACGCTGGACCACACTGTTGCATCCTCCTATACCATAAAAAGCTTCTATAGTGAATCAGGAAATGGATGAAGATGCTGAATTAGCCCCAACCTTCTCCTTAAATGCTTCTGCTCGGGACCTCCACTTGCCAGAACCACGCAAGATACGCCTTTCCAGATGCTGCTGGAAATAATGGGCAATCATTGGCTAATGAAAGGAAGTATATAGGTAGTCCTCAACTTATGGCCACAATTGAGCCCAAAATTTATGTTGCTAAGCAAGAAATTTGTTAAGTGAGTTTTGCCCATTTTACAACTTTTCTTGCCACAGTTGTTAAGTGAATTCCTGCAGTTGTTAAATTAGTAACACGGTTGTTAAGTGAATCTGGCTTCCCCATTGACTTTGCTTGTCAGAAGGTTGCAAAAGAGGATCACATGACCCCAGGACACTGCAACTGTCATAAATGTGAGTCAGTTCTCAAGCATCCGAATGTAAATCACATGAACATGGGTTATAAGTCACTTTTTTCAGTGCCATTGTAACTTTGAATGGTCACGAAGTGAACTGTTGTAAGTCGAGGACTACAAATACAGATCCTGCAACGAAATGTGTAGAATGTTTGTGCTCGGATCTCCCAGCACATCTTTATACTCCCGATGAAAAATTGGACAAATTTAATAGAGTTTCTCTTCAAAGACTTATAGATTTATATAGTCTTTTACAAATGACTGAGGACTGCATCACAACATTCAAGGAAGGATGCAGTTCAGTGTCCTGAGAAACTAGGATCGGGTCAGGATATTCTTCCTATGCCCCAAATTCAAGCTCTCCTTCACACCTGAGGCGAAGAATGGCACAGAGTGTTTGATTTAATGAATGTCCTGTTAAAGGTCAAAGGCTCTCTAGGGATGGCCTAGTACTTCTACCCGATTCTTAAAAAATAATGAGAAAGACAGTGGTGAGGATAAATTCTATTTCTTTGAATTTTGAGATTCCTCACGTGCAAAGATACATTCTGGCAAAAATGAGACTTACTGTCCTTGGCCAACAGTTGCTATCAAAGAACCACCTTTCAAAATTTGCCCTACAAACGTGCCATGCGTAAACCTCTATATGCCTGCTAGCAATGAACAGCTTAAATAGATAAATGATTAAATATTTCATAAACTTCAGTGAAAATTGGATAAAATGGGCACCTACTTAGACTCAAATATTGCTGAACTTTCACAAAATAACCATCAACTATCCTCAGGGCAAAGGAAAAAGGAAAATCTGTTTACTAAGCAGAAGCCAACTTCTGAATTCTTTACTAACACAAGTCCCAAGTGAGACTTCACTCCTTTTTATACATACCACTTGCATTCATTAAAAGGTGGCATCAATAACATTATGCCCAACAGAATAAGAAGCAATACAATTAGCACACATGGGGGGGGGGGTTTCTTTGCATGTGTGTGCTAGTTTTTCATCACAATTCTTGTTTGCATTTGTATAGTACAATTCAAATTGAAACCATTCACTTGGAGCAGAAGCACACCTATGAACCTACTACTGCCGGAGGCTGATTTGTACATTTCACAGGGTTTGCTGTATGCATGCATGCATGCGTAAGGTCCTGCGTGGTATATTAATGGTAAAAACTAATCCATGTAGCTTTTATGTTACTGATTTGTAGACATGCGCTTGCTTTGCTGATCTGGGGCTGCTTAGCCTTAGGAAAAAGTTAAATATTCAGCGGCACATGCTTTCTGAACTGCACAAAAGAGGCTTAAAGCCAAGTCTAGGAACCTGATGACCTGCAGATGTATTGTACTCCAGTTCCTACAGGCCACACTGACTGGAACTGACTGAATGTGAAGCTCTGAGGTATTTGGAGAGGACCAGGTTGATCATACTGCAGCAAGCCTTTCCAGCCCAAGGGGCTCAGCCGAGGGACACCCTTTCCTGAAGTTCAACTAAAGTTCTTCTAAAGTTCTTCAGAAGACTCAATTCCTTTGTTAAAATGTTCTTTTCTGCTTCTCTTATTACCCTCTAATAAAGGTGTGATGATACAATTTATAGCCGGGCTTGAAAGCTTTCTTGAAGCAATTTATGTTCTGAAAATGAAAACCAAAGTAGATAAGTGAACAGAAAAGGGGGAAATAATTTGGAGGTGGCTGACTGATGAGCCCTCAATCATGATTGTTGAAAGGTTACATACAGTAAAGGATGTTCCTTAAAAAGTCTTTATAGTGATTGTATAAGACCCCTGTAAATTGTGAAATGTATTTTTGTTTTTGTCAAAACTCAATCAGGAATTTCCCTTGTGATCTTAATGATTTAACCATCTGTAAATGCAATATAGGATTTTTCTTGCATTTTTTTTTCTTCCCAGCTCTTAATTCCTACCACTTAGGGCATTTCATTATAGCAGTTCTATAATTTTATGCCTGTTTGTTTAGTATAAACCCTCCAGAGTTCAATAATATTTACTCCCAAATAACGGAAAAGAAGAAAAAAGCCAAGGTTATCTAGTTAACCCATGATGGCTATTCAACAGCTTTTCCTAACACTGCCTGCTTTCATACTGAGTAAGACAACCATGTATGTACTTTGCCACCAAGAAGTCCATTTCTCAAGCAACTATGGAAGGAAGGGGATGGTATCTCACTTTTCAAAATGGTGGTAGAGGAAACAAAATCACTTCCACCTTCACAGAAAGCACAAGTGATCTCTCTCTCTCTCTCTCTCTCCCTCCCCCCTCTCTCTCATGTACACATACACACACACACACACACACATCCTGCTATACTGCCAAATCTTGCTATACTACAAGGGAGGTATTTCTGGAAGAAATGAGGAAATGATGCAGATATGAACACTAAGTGTATATATTTTCCCCAGTAGCATTACCCAATGGCTGCAAATCATTCTAGTTGCCCAGGTAAAGCAAGCAGACACTGGTAAAGCAAGCAGACATTTTGAGCAACAATGATTTAACCCAAGATGCTGGAGGTGGAAAACCCGTGATTTATACGAAGATGCTGGAGGTGGAAAACCCTTGAGAAGTCCCTATTGCTGGGAAAGGTGGAAGGAAAGAGAAAACTCCCAAGTTGGATAGACAATGGCAATGGGAGCATTGTTGGGAAATGTGAAGGATCAGATTAGGAACAGATTTTCTTGGATATCTATACGGTCACTAAGAGTTACCACCATTTTGATGGTACATAATGAATCAAACCAAATAAATCAAATAAAAAAATAAACCACAATGATTTTTTTTAAAAAAATCTTCCTGTTTACTTCAGTTTAGGATTCAACAAGACATTTTAATTGCTCATTTTGTCTTTATATGGTCTGTCACTTGGAAGGTATTCAGCTACCTATCTGTCCTATATTTGGCAACAGTATCTCAAGCTCCAAATCCTTCTCTGATTGTTGCCTGAAGAAAAAATTTGCAACCCAGATGTCTAGATACATTTCTTCCTGAATATCACCACCTTTGCAGCACTGGCTGAGCCACCATAGCAGGTCTGATAAGAGAGGAGAATTGTAACACTGAAGGTTTTTTTTGGGTCTTAGCTCTCAAATGACATGGAGAGACTACAGTTATACAGCTAGGGTCTTCAAATCTGGCAACTTTAAGACTATGCTGTCTGGGGAATTCTGGGAGTTGAAGTCCACAAGTCTTAAAGTTGCCACATTTGGAGACTCCTGAGCTAGAGTGAAAAGTCCTGCTGCTGCTTTCCCCTTTGTTGCAAGCAAAGGAGAGAATCATTTATCCTCTGCCAATAATTTGTGCACAAAACTATGGTTTGTGTGTGATCTTCCTTCATATGACCTTATAGGATACTAAACCTATATCAAAAGGAAAGTCTTTACATACAAATGTGTAGAAAACAAGGAAGATCACAACTGAGGGAAGCTAAAAGAATCTTAAAGAATTCTGAAATGAATCCCATTAAGCTTCCTCTTTTTTTGTCTGTGGAAACAATGGGATTCTTTTTACAGGGTATTCTATGGGCCTCCACCACACAGAGAGTAAGCTTGGCATTCTAAGCAGCTGCCCTCCAAATATCTTTGCCCCAGACATACTAACTATGCTCCCAGAGACAGATAGAAGTTATAATCCAAAATATCTGGAAGACACCATATTTGCAAAGGGGGAAAAAATCAATTAACTACACATCAGATATCACCAGCCTTGATTTTATAACTTGACCAACTCTGTTCCAGTATAACTCGGGCATATCAACAAATAATGTATAAATGACTTCAAACATTCCCCCTTCAGAATAAGAGAGTGTAAAATTGGTGTTTCTTTCATTAATCCTCTTATTTACGTGCCAAAATCCAAGCTGTGGCTCTGCTACTGAAGAAGTACTTAAATCACAGAATTTCCTTCAGCTGTGAAGCCAGTTTGCCTTGGGAAATGTCAGTTGGCTGAATTTCTGTCAAGTAACAAGGGCAAGACTACAACTGTTTCTGCCTGATATTTTAACTAACAGCCAATCCTGTTCATGTTTGCATAGATGTCAGTCCCAAGGGCCCCTATGAACTTTCTGTCTGTAAATATGGGACAACAGCCCAAGTCTCGTTAGTTCAGATGTTCTGCTAACCACTTTTCCAAAGCCAAAAGCAACACTTCGTATTTCAATGATGTACCAGAAGCTTCACTCCCAGATTTTCAAAACCTAAATTCAATTTCATTTCATTTCCATTTAATTAAGAGGAGGTAATTCCTCTCCAGTGATGCATTTAGCAATTTTCCTCTCACAAAATTACGATCTGATAATAACTTTGGAGGACTCTTACCCAAAACCTTTGGAGGACCTTAGATTATGTAAGGATTGAACAGTGTTCTTTTAAAAAATACAATCCCTTTTCCCTCATAGTTATCCTCACTTTTGGGGACACCCAGTTCTCAATCAATATTTAATTAAATGCAATTCATAATAAAACCACATTGGAGTTTTCCAAACCCACCTTAGTGATTGTATAAGAAAAATCTAAGGTAGAGATGCTCATTAATTTACAAAGAAAATCAAATGAGATGAGATACTTGCTACAGAATGTTAACCATGATGGCCAATAGAAAGCCAAATGTGGCACTAGCTGTTTGGAGTCTTTGCTCTGTATAATCTTCATTTTTATTGAATTGCTCACATCATTTATGTTTTTAATTTGTATTAAATGAGCATAGTTCAACAGCGTTCTTATTGAACATCCCATTTCAACTGAAAAGGAATATTTATTTATACAATTTACACAGCTACCCACTTCACTCTCATGACTTTGGGCAGCAAGCAGTATATTAACACTGAATCAAATATAACAATTAAAAAACAACAAAACCATCCAAACAAAACAATATGCCAAAAGTACTCTCAAAACATTCTATCTCCTTCAACCATGCAGGTCAAGTTCACTTAACATCCTGGTGTCGGCACTGTTGGGAAGAGCCATTTTTTAAGACTTTCCAAAAACTTAACAAGGTCAGGGCTATTAGCATCTCAGGAAGAATACTGTGCCAGAGGGCAAGTGCTGTGACATGGAAGATACATCTCCTGGGCCTCATTACATGACACTGATCAGATCATTAGAAGGACCATGGAACAGGGAAAGTCTGATGGATCTAGTGGCATGAGCAGAGCAAAGACAATTGGAGGTAGGTCGTCCCACAGATAACTTGGCCTTTTGCCATGTAGGGCTATATTAGTGATCACCGGCACTTTGAATTGTACCCAGAAGTCCTCTGGGAACCATTGCAGCTCATAAAACAGTGGGATTACATGGATGTTTCACTTTTCATGTGAAGCCTATCTTAGATTTCAATCTAATAAGGAGGAGGTGATCAGTTTATTTATATCATTTCTATCAGAAGAGAAAAAATTGTACAATCTAAATCTATCTTCTATTTTATTGTACATGAAAAACATCTGTTTTCTAAAGATCTGGATTGCAAATGCATATTTTTAAAAAATCAAACTGTGAAAGATTATACACACCCTTTCTGTAAAAATATGTTTATTGCATACAAAATGTCTGGCAAAACAAAACGAAATCCTGATGAAAACTTAAAATGGATTATTCATTTTTGAAAACTAGTGGGTTGGTCTGAATGTCTGTTTTTTTAAAAAAAAAAATTGGTAGAGAGATAGAGGATACATTGATAAATATATATTTCTCATAAATAAATCACTTGGTTACTTAAAAATGTATTACGATTTATTACAAGTATTTCTATACCTCCCAGTTTAAATAACTCCTGGAAGTTAACAAAAATAAAAACCAAGCACATAATTTTTCTTATAGAAATGATTTTATTTTATAGAAATGATATAAATATACTGATCACCTCCTCCTTATTAGATTGAAATGTAAGATATATTTCACATGAAAAGTGATACCCATGTAATTCCTCTGCCTTATAAGCTGCAATGGCTCCCAGAGGGCTTCTGGGTACAATTTGAAGTGCCAGTGATTACTTACGTAGCCCTACATGGCTGTCTAATCCAAGGTCTTACACATCAATCAATATCCAAAAGCCAATAGAACTATTTTGTGAGAGCCAGTTTGGTGTATTAGTTAAAGCCCTGGGCTAGAAACTGGGAGACCCGGAATTCTAGTCCTGCCTTTGGCACAAGCCAGCTGGGTAACCTTGGGACAGTTACTGTCTCTTAGCCCAGGAAGGAGGTAATGGCAAAGAAAACTGCAAAGATTTATCCAGGCAGTCTCCAGGCAGAATCAGATGCTATCAAGACTGGTATAAAGGATGCCATGCTTATCTCTGGAGTCCTGCTTCATAGCATAGGAATCTTTGCTGCTGGCCTATGCCGCTCTGATTTCTCTTAAGAATGGAACTTCATCTTCCCCTCTCTGGGCAGCACCTGCCAGGAGGAGATGGTTCTGAGTCAAGATACAGGTAGCTTTACCTTCTGACTTGGATTCAGAAGGCTATCAGTAACCAAGGAGAATACCAGTTTTCGAACCTGGTGCTCTCCAAATTTGCTAAGACTAAAAATCCTAAAATGAAATGGAGCGTAAAATAAAATAAAAATACGAAGACAAACAAGGAAAGGAAATAGACAACCAAAAAAAGACAAACTAGGGTTGGAGACAGACAATGCATGCAAGGTTAAAATTTTCCACAGATAAACTCCAGAGTGGCAAACCATCAGATACTGCAACTTGTAGGATCTTTCCTATAGGTGTGTCCTGTCTCTGACATTTGGGACTCAATTATGATTTGTAGTCCTTTGCATTTATTACTCAAACTGCATCCTTCATAATGTCATCTTAATTGGCTCTCCTCCCAAGAAATAACATTAGATTCCTTCAGGCAGTTTTGTCCTGATGTAGCCCTTTGCAGGAGAGGCTCTGTGTGTGTACAATTGTATGACTGCCTTCCATATAAGCTGAATATCTTCACATTTTTGTTTTTCCTGCAGATACTATTGGAATGATAATTAGTGTGAAGGGATTAGCCTGAGGAGTCCCCTGACAAACACTCCCATTTTAATAAGAACTAAAAATCATACAGGGTTTATTTTACTTTTACTTTTTTTTAGATTTCTTGAAGTTGTGGTTAAAACAAAATCACAGCCATATATGTTCTTATTACGTAGATGTAATTACATCTATATCTTTTGAATCCATTCAGCGGATCCAAGCATTTACAGTTTTGTTGCAGTTATGAAGTGATGCAAAACCTGTAGAACTTCTAGTCTGCAATAACAGCATTATTGTGCAAACTCAGAGTTGATTGGACAACAAAATTACACAATTCTGTGGTGACACAAAGTGCTAACGTTCTCCGGAGCATTTAAGCTGCATATTATTTTCAGCTTTTCAATTTCACAAGACATAATTTGAAATTGTTCTTTATCAAACTATCCCTTAAAATGAAGTGAAAGATTTATTCTCTCAATATGAATCATAAGCCAATTCTATAGTACAAACTTACAGCACTAAAATCTGTTTCAGGTTTCTCTATGTGTATAGAACTTTCTAAGCAACATTTTGCTTAGTAGTTTTCAGCACTGAGAGATTCTGCAAGGCTGCCTTAACTTTGTAAGGGTACTCTCAAAACATAAAAACAGAATTAGTAAATTTCTCCATCATCTTTTTCCAAAGTCCCCCAAGATGGAGTCAAAGATCATTGTTTTTTCTAGATATAGTAATAGCAATTAGCGCTTAGACTTATATACCAGTCCATAGTGCTGGTATACAACACTCTCTGAGTGGTTTACAGTATAAGCATATTGCCCCAACAATTTGGATCCTCATTTTACCAACCACAAAAAGATGGAAGGCTGAGTCAATCTTGAGCTGGTCAAGATCAAACTCCTGGCAATGAACAGGGTTAGCTTGCAATACTGCATTCTAACCACTGTGCCACCAGGCATATATGAGATTTACCCTAAAATCCTGTGTTCACAGAAATGGGCATGGATCCGATAAGCATCTTTCATGCAGAAAATAAACCTGTGGCCATTTCATGCCAACTCAAAGATTCCCCAAAAGATGTAACAAGAGAAGTCCAAGTTTTTTCAACTTTCATATCTCTTAATCAGACAAGCAAGTGGAGAAAAGGAAGGACAGAGGAAAGAAAATATTCTCATTCCTAAAGAAGTATCCCATGTTTGGATTTCATATGAGTTGGGAAATAAGAAACAAATATTGCCCTTAGGTTACGTAATGAAAAAGAGAAACAATTATTTTTGTCTCTTCTACTGTACAAACTCAATTTCTTCATATATATTCTATATCTAGAAGATAAGTGGTGGGGCGAGTGTGTGTGTATGTGCTCTATACGCTCCTACACAGAGCAACCAATCTCGCCCAAACTTGGCACATACACCATTGTAAGATCAGCACTGCGGGGGTCCCAAATGCGTTTGGGGGGGTCTTTGCCCCTGAAAAGAGTGCCAAAGTGGACAACTCCACCAACTTTTCACTGCCAAGCTCTACTGCACATGTGCAGAAGCCTTTGCAGTCACAGATGCACCAACGGCCAATACAGACAACATATGCAAATCAGAGGTTCTCCAGCCAATAAAGGCAAGGCATGCAAATCGGGCAAAGAATGCTGGGAATTGTAGGCTGCAGTATTCCCTGCTTGCAGCATGTGGCAGGGAAAGGAAAGGAAAGGAAAGGAAAGGAAAGGAAAGGAAAGGAAAGGAAAGGAAAGGAAAGGAAAGGAAAG
>JANHJO010010591.1:9820-21370 GCA_032468235.1 Pseudoxyrhopus heterurus
AACACTTCTGGTTTTGGGTCGATAGACTGTTTTATTATAGCCTCTATAAAAGTTTTAACTTCAGTCCAATATTTTTTGGCTTTCGGACACTTCCACCACAGGAGCTGCAAACATTTTAGCAAGGGGTTCTCTGCCCGGTTGCTGGGTGGGCGTAGCCATGGTGGGCGTGGCCTAGTTGGCATCCTGCACCATGGCGGGGAGGGGGCGTTTTCATCCTCTCCGGACTCCAGAGGCTTTCCTGGAGCCTCTGGGGGGGAGAAAACGGCCTCCCCTGGGCTCCGGAGGCCCCCCAGAAGCCGGAAACGCGCCCATTTCCAAACTTCTGGAACTTCCTGGAGGCCCATTTTTCACCCTCCCTGAGCCTCCGCGCGGGCCCTGCACTTACCTGGCATTCAAAAGGGGCCACATGGAGACTCCTGGGAGGGGCCAGCCAGGAGTGGGATTTGGGGTTTCTCTGAACTGGGCAGACTCTTAGCAAGAGGATCTCCCAAACTCCTGCGAACTCCCAGCAGCCCATCCCTACACCCAACTCATTCTCAGTGACTTTTGGCAGCTTATAAAAATACAAAACCTAATAAAAAGCAATAATCATTTCCTACTCACCCACGCACACTCACACGGTAGCTGCTGCAAGATTGCACGGACTGATTACAAAGAATGGCATGACAAAGTAACAACAACAGTGCACTGCAAGAAATACCATTTGCCTGCAACCAAGAGCAGGTAGGAGCACAAAATATACGAAGAAATAGAAAACGAAGAAGCTAAAGTGCTCAGGGACTTTAGAATTGAAGCACCTGCCACATAACTTCACAGGCTTAGCAACTGTCAATAAGAAAGATAAAGAAGTCTGGATAGTGGGCGTAGCAATACCTGGAGACAGCAGACTAAAAGAGAAAGAATTGGAGAAGATGACAATTTACAAAGCCTTGCAAATAGACACATCCTGCGATACTATCCGTTAACGCCATCAAACAATAACATCTGCCCTTCTCAGATCCTTTGGAAGGTCTCCCTAGGTGGCTCAAAATGCCAAATTCAGTTTAAACATCTAGCTGAATGTACAGTGAACCATAATTAAAAACATATAAAAATAGAAAATTATAGAAAATTAGAAATTAATCAGAAAATCTGTATATTGACAAAAAAAATCCATCTGTTAGTTACAAAAGGCCCAGTTATAACTAGGTCAATACATTATGACAGCCTAGATTCTTGGGAAGATCTTGATGAATTTCAAGCTACCAGCTAAAGAACTGGCAGCTGTTATTTCACATTGTTGTTTATGTAATAATAGTAATGCAATCAAAGACAATATTAATGCATGCTAACAATTAAAATATGCTAAAAAGCTAGAAATCTATATCCTATTATACTGTATACCGCTAAGTTAAAATAGTCACCTTTGTTAGCTTTATGTCTGATTTTTTTAAAACTCCTGAATTGTATTGATATTTCTTGTTTCTTTCTGGTTATTGTAAGATATGTTTTTATTGTTTGTTTTTATTGTACTTGAGACATAAGCGACTATATAAATTTGATTTAAAAAATAAATATGATTAAATCAAGGCTATGTAGAAACATATGGCTTAATTTTGACATTTTTACAATATAAATAAATTTTCAAAATCTTGGAGGAAATCATTTCCAGCAACCATTATTCCACTATACTTAATACCCATGTGGATGTCTGTTTAGAAGCAGATTAAAGCACTCCTTGTTTCCAAAGGAGTTTTATTTTTTATTTAAGATTTCACATTACATTTGGGTTAGTTCCTTTTATGAATTTGGCATATATAGTATTTTAAAATGTATTCTCTGGGATACTTATTTAGAAAAATACAATCAAAAATAGTAAAATAGTATTTTTTTTCTTTCTATAAAATTGCAGATGAAAAATATTGTGAATACATCTGTACATCTCTCTTGCTAATATTTTTAATATTAATATTTCAAAACTAATTTTTAAATTGTGATTGTTTTCATTTCCTTTTAGATTATATATTCTATGGAATTTAAATATTATGATTATGGTTATAAGAACATAGAAGTATACAATATGGTAAGAAAAAGTAGGGTGGTGATAGGGATTTGACATATTTTTTTTTAATTCTAATTAAATATTGTTGATTTCCTATAATTTAACCAACAGCTATAAATACTTACAAACTAAAAATGCAAAATTAGGTAAAGTAAAATGAGAATTGTACTTCCCTTATCTGTTTGTAGTATATTTATTTTAAATTATCTAGATTGTTAAGACTGAGATAAGCTCTTGATAATCAATCAATCAACCTCACACAAAAAACATGATGCCATGTTTCTCTACAAAAGACTTCAGGATCTTCCCTTGTAAATAATTTTCCAGTCTAGTTAAACTTCAATATCCTGAAAGAGCCCCAGGCATTTTCCATGACTTAATTAACACTAGCATAACATTTACTGTCTTGGTTGATGATCCTTCTCCTACCTATGTACTCTTACATCAGATGGTGGTGTCTTAATGTTGGATTAGTTCTCCCTAACCCTCTGAAATCAAGACACCATTATCTGACTGCAAGACAATAGGAGGAGGAGATAGAAACCTTTTAGTATTAATAGTTATTAAGCAAAGCTAGTAGTTATATTCTCTTGGCTTTGCTGGCCTCCGCCTTTCTGGATGCCACTAGGTTACCTACTTGTCATAGCCCTATTGTGATTGTCATATAATTCTGGCAGATGCGTACACTATTGACCAGCTGTCAAAATTCCATGAATCCACTAGGCCAGGGGTGTCGAAATGGCGTCCCGCTGGCCGGATGCATCACATGCAGGCCACGTCCACCCTGACTCCGCAAAGGCAAAAAAAGTCATGATACGACGCAATACGTCACGTGATGCAATCGAGTTTGAGACCCATGGACTAGGCAATTTCTGTGCACAGTGGGCATATTTCCCAAATTACATTCCTTTCTTTCTCTTCTTTCAATCCACAGACAACACCTCCATTTTATAAAATAGAAGATGTTACTGTGCCAGTAGCCGTATGGAGTGGAGGAAAAGATATTGCTACAAACACTCGTAATGTGGAATCATTGCTTCCTCGAATCCGTTACTTAGTTTTTTATAAGAATATTCCTGACTGGGAACATTTCGATCCACTCTTGGGTTTGGATGCTCCACAACGCTTCTATCCTGATCTGCTTGAATTGATGCAGAAGTACAAGGATTAATATCAGGGTTAGAGTCTCTGACAAAACAACAAGAACAACAACATCTCAGATGTCTATGGAGATTCTCAGTCATCCAGGTCATGGTTCACCTTTGGAACAACATCTCAGCCATTTGCTCATTTCTTAAAATCTTAGAATCCATCTTTTTAAATTGAGTTTATTAAAAACCCAATGATACATAGCCTTTACATACTTTCCAAGGTTTTCTAGTTCATTACTTTTCCTGATGGCTTATTTTACAGAAATCCATATAAATCAAAGTTTCCTTAGAGAGTTAACTGATATATTATCAAAATTCTCTTTGTGCATATAGATCGTTATTCCACAGAACCTTTGAAGAAGTCTCCGGTTAGATATGACTTTTCCCCAAAAATAATTTATTTTGATATAATCAAAGTGACTCAGCCCAAGTATCTCCTATAGGAAAACAGTTTTACAGCCTAGGTTTCTTTTTTTTCATTATTCTAATTAAATTGGGCAGTTTAAGCATTGATAATAACTGTAAGAAGGATGCTTTGACCTGCTTTACTGTGTTTACTACTTCAATGAAATTCAGACAAGGCTTAATCTAACATTTCTCGAAAAATGTTATTGCTATATTAGCCCACAGATCTTCTTATAGTTCCAGGTTCCACCATGTCTCCAGCTTTTGCATTCTAATTACCATGTACCCCAGTGATGGTATTCAATTTTTTTTACTACCGGTTCTGTGTGCGTGGCTTGGTGGGCGTGGCTATGTGGTCAGCCAATCAGAGGTGGTATTTGCCGGTTCTCCGAATTATCGCTACCAGTTCTCCGGAACCTGTCGGAACTGGCTGAATAACACCTCTGATCCTGAGGCTCTCTGTTCCTCTGTCCCACTGGTGTATGTTTTCCTCTGCTTGATCCCCGTCTACTCAAACTTGGTTAGAAAGAATGCCAGTATAACTGTTAAGAGCAATTCAATTTCTTCTATTCATTCATCTGGCTGGGGCAAAGCTGTGACTGGAAGCAGCAGAAATACATTAAAGTTTGCATTGGCTACAGCCCCCCTTACAAGTGACACATTTTCATTAAGAAATTTGTGAAGACAATAAGGCTAAGGCTGGTTGCAGCTGATTTATAAAACTATACTCCCTCTTCTTAGCACCATACTGATCAGAAAGGCATATATTAGAACAGTACAACATCGGCCTTGAATTGCTTAAATCAGGGGTCCCCAACCCAAGGGCCATGGCCAGGGGTGGGTTTCTACTGGTTCGCACCGATTCGTCCGAACCAGTTGTTAAGGTCAGCCACAGTTGGAGCGAACCGGTTCCGTCGGTTTCTGTAACAAAACAAAAGAAATAATAATAATTTTTTTTGGGCCCTCCCACCTGCCTGGATGCTATATTTGCTCTGTTTTCACACACGTGCAGCTTTGTTTTCAGCACAGCTGATCGGCGCTGCAGCATGCCTCAGCTGTTTTCTGCCTAGGGGCCCACCACAGGAAGTTTTTTTCTATACTTTTAAGTTCATGCGCGCGCAGCTCTGTTTTCAGTACAGCTGATCGGCGTGGCAGAGCGCCTCAGCTGTTTTCCGACTAGGGGCCCGGCACAGGAAGGTTTTTTTCTTTTAAGTAAACACGCATGCAGCACGCATTTGGCATGGGTGGGCGCAAAGCGCACGCAAAGCGAACCGGTAATCACATCGGTTGAAACCCACTCCTGGCTCGTGGCCCACTACTGGGCTATGAGCCATTCAGAACTGGGCCACAAAGGGGGGGCAAGTGTATGTGGGTTCATTCCCACTTGCGCAAGCTGCGGGCGAATCTTTATTGGCTTTCTAATCCAGCTATGCATTTATGGTGTAAGTTACACTATCTTTCTACTAAATGCAGATAGACAATTCTATTCAATCATGGAGTTTACATTTATCAAATTAGTTTACATATTGACTTTAAAATTTCACTCTGGATGAAACTGCAACAATTCTGCTATGAACTTGGCCAATTGGCCTTTTCCATCCTGATTCAATCCAAATATATAAACTACAACTTTCAGAAACTCAACCTCAATACTTTAACCACGCTGGTTGGTATTCTGGAAATTGCAGTTATCTGAATGACATCAGGTTGAGAAAGGTTAACTTATTGTCATGTACTCTTTTTTACTATCTCTTCTCAGATAAAGCCATGTCATGATTAATGTCCCCATCAAAACCTCAACTTGGAAGATAAATTAATGAGATACCTAGTTCTTTTCAGAACGGAAAGACAAGCAGGATTGTTGAGAAATTTATCACTGGGGAAAAAACAAGGCAGACATTTACTAAAGAAAAGAATTATGGGTGATGGCCAATCTACATGCTTATAGTTGCATTTTAGTTCTTTTTTCTGACAGAATGAAGAATTACTTAGAGAGCAAAGTTCTATTAAGAATAAATCATGCTTATAGGAGAACCATAAGCAAAAAAAAAACCTTTATTACACAGAGGAAGACAAATAATTATTTTCCACTAACCGTATAAAATCTACAATTTAAATGGCTGAATAGCCAAAATTGCCTCACTTTTGTAACTCAGAAGTAGCTGCTGTTTTCTTTTTAGTGGCAATTTTCCTTTAGTCAGCTTTTGCCACTTCCTGGTTGAACTGCTGTAACATGCTGCACATGCAATTACCATTAAAGAGTACCCTGAAGTTACAACTTACAACTGTTCCAGAACAGGGCAGCTTGTGCAGTATTGGGTACCCCTGGTTTGTCATGGCTTCCAGTTTCTTTCAGGGTGGAATTCAAGGTTCTAGTTATCACTTTTAAAGCTCAACAAGGCACGGGACTAGGTTATTTGCAGGCCATCTCTCCCTGAGGTGTCTGTCCATTTCACTTGATTGGATGGAGTGAGAACACTATGGATTCTTTCCCTTAAATCTAGTGGGACCTAGGAAGTGTGCCTTTTCTACAGAAGGTCCCACCTGTGGAATCTTTCCTTGAAATTCAACTGCCCCCCCCCAACCCTCTTAACTTTTTGGAAAGCAGTAAAGACATTGGCCTTCCCCCCCTGATTCTGGAAGAGTAAGGTTGGAGCTGAGGGACTCTATACAGGTGATCCTCAATTGGTTCCAGAATTTTAATTGCTAAGCAAAGGGGTTGTTTAAGTGAGTTGTGCCCTATTTTATGACATGTTTTGCCACGATTGTTAAGTAAATCACTGCAGTTATTAAGTGAATCATGACATCATTAAGAAAATCTGACTTTCCCCACTAACTTTACTTGTAGCAAGGTGTATGTGTTCAAACTAAAAGACCCTACATGTACCCAAGATCCCAAGGAATTGTGCATTACTGGGACAGCCCATTCTGAAAGTTGATCTCAAGCAGATGGAGGGAGCCCCTTTGAAAAAAACAAAAACCTAGATTTTTTTTAATTTTTTCCTGGATCGTGGCCACTGCTTTAGAATGGAAACATCTGAATAATTGCCTTTTCCTTCATTAGATTATAAAGCATATGCTTTGAATAACAGACTTCAAGGTATGTTTCACATGACAAACTAGTTGGCCTTTCTATAGAGCAAAACACCCCCTTCTACCATTACAAAAATGCAGACCTTGAAAGTCTGAAATAATATGATCCAGAACAGAGTTTACTTTATATTTTTCCATCAAAACTCTGTCGAGAATACTATCTGCAGGCAATGAAGACAGGCCAGTTCCCACTTTTGAATAGATGATTTTTCCCAATCTTCCTCCTGTAGCAATACGTCAAAAAATTAGCTGCTTAAAACTGAAAATTCTAATCTGCTAAATGTTGGAAATGCCATCAGATATCTGGTACGTATTATCATATGTAGTGGACATGTGCAGAAGCAAAAAAAGTATTGGATAAAAATACAAACATGGTTGGAGATGATGACGCAGCAACGTATTGAGTTAAAACCAGAAATATTTTTGTTGGGGATTTTGCCAGATATATACAATAAAGAAGATATATATTTGATTATTCATGTATTAACTGCAGCCAGGATTGTATTTGCGCAGATCTGGAAAAGTGAGGAGATACCAGCAGAAGAGAAGGTAGTAAAAAAAAATATTAGAATGTGCAGAAATGCATAGGTTGACATTGTTAATCAAAGAAAAAGATGAGACAGAATATTATAGAATATGGGAGGATAGAGAATAGATTAAAAAAAAGTAAACATTAGAAATGTTATGCATATGATCGTTAACTAAATGTTATCAATTTTTAAATGTTATAGCTTTGATTATATGATTGTTATTAGGATAAGATTGGAATTGATACGTAACACAAGCAAAAAGATATTATGAAACACTATGCAAATATCATGCAAATATTATGTGAATGTAAATTTTTGATATGTACAATTTTACACCCGGATGACACACTGTAATGAAAGATGGATGGCTTATAAATAAATAAATAAATAAAACTGAAAACTCTATTCTTAAAATAGCTTTCTCTTAAGCTTGATTTTTTTTTTGTGGGGAGGTGGATTTTCACAATTTCAAATAAGCAGGCTCTCATATATGTGAATTTTCTTTCTGAAGGTAATGCCTCAACCCTCCTTCAACAACTAGAATTCCCCTCACTATTTAGAGGGAAAACGGCATGTTCCTCTGTAAGATTGTACAGATTTACAATATAATGGAACCTCCAGCAATTAATAATCTCTCTTAGGGAGATTTTCTTCAAAAAAAATTCTGTGGTTAAACAAGGGACATCTTTTATGCCAGGAGAAATACAAAATATACTGGTACATTCCAAAATGTATTTCCTGCCGCTTGTTTATCATCTGGTTATTTTATCTTCAGGTATTCTGTTTAAAAAAAGGATGGATTCATGAGACTAATAAAAGATGGCTCTCAGCCAACTTGTTCAGGGATCGTTGAATTATTTCAGGATGTTTCAGATATCTTAAAGGCAAATGCACCAACTGCTAACAGATCTACTGAACAAAGGCACAGGTGTTTAAATTCCACAGCTTCACTTCCTTTGCTGTACTCATATTTATAATAGTCAGTAGTTATATTGCCACTCAATTTTCAATTAATCAAGGTTTATTAGTCAACCAACTAGGTTACCTTCAAAATGAAAGACACATCAAGAAAAATAGATGTTACAGTGGAACCTTGGTTCGCGAACACCTCCGTTCGCGACCAATTCATATCACGATCAAAAAATTCCAACCGAGTTTTGAATCAGTTCCCGACTCAAAACTCAGTTCCTGAACAAAAAACGGCGCAGAAAGATTTCTTTCTGTGCCGTTTTCCCTTCTGCGCATGTGCAGAATTGTCTGCACATGCGCGATTCGGTCGCTTCAGAACGTGACCAAATCGGTTCACGCCCGCAATGCGGGAACAGATTGCGGTAGTGAACAGAGGTTCTACTGTACATGGTTAGGGTTTATCACATCTACTAAATATTACTCTAAACTGCCAATTTTATACCCTCTAAATTTCAAATCCCAGCATTTTCAGCAAAGGTCAAGGAATACTGGCAGTTGACCCTCATATTTGGTAGGCACCCATTTGAAGAAGGCTGGTTTAACAGAATTAAGTTCAAGAAAGCAGCTAGCAATGAAATTAACACTGATAGGAAGGAAGGCTACTAAGCTACTAAAAGTGAGAGATGCTTTTGCTCTCGTGGGAAAATTGCAACAAAGATATTCAAGTCATTCTATTTTATTTTACTAGAAACATTTTCATAAGCAGACTTTATTTAAAGCATTCTCCCCACTCCCAAAATTGAGCCATCAATAACCATTTCTGGTAGGGTGCCACTTAAAAAAATAAGCCCTAAATCCCTATATATTCAAACTATAATGTAAAAAAAACAAAAATCAGGGCTTTGCTAAACAGGGTAGAAAAAGAAGTTGAAAACCTATTTATTGATATTTCACATTTCTTAACCGCCTTAAAATACAAATGCAAAGATATCACTTGCTGTAATATTTAACATTTCAAAATTTCAAAGCGATTTTTTTTCTCCATTAATTTGTATCTTGTAAATCCTCAGTTCATGACAACTCTCAACAAGCACATATAATATTGTGAAACACTCTGAAAATGGACTTGTAATAATATAGGTCTCTCTCATTCAGATACTCAGCATTTAGTGTTACCTTCTGTTCCTTTTGCCTGTCCTGAATCTCATATCTTCTAGGTATTTTAGTGGCTGATGCTGGCAGCTCTGCCCTCCAATTTGTAAATCTTCCAACTGTACCATTATATTATAGTTAACACGTGAACACGATTGCAACTCTGGGTGGTACACATAAAACCAAACAAAAGCAATAATGAAACTATGGCAGCAGTGGACAAACCCAACTGAGATAATGAAAAAGATAAAATAACAAAATCAGGAATTATCCAGATCTTCAGATAACCTACAAAACATTAGCAGGTTTAGGGCCGCATCAGTCTCAGAATTCCAGAAGGTGCATTGGGGGAGGGGGAGACTCAAATACAGTATGAATATGCACCACTGGGAACAATATCATAAGATTGAAGAAAGGCTACACGGTGATATGGACAAATTGTAGAATAACAGATTTGACTAATAAAAAAAGGAATATATATATATATATTCCCATTATAAATCAAGGTACGTCCTTATTGTGAGACACCAGCTTTAAATAGGTCCTGTGTTCTTGTCCATAGCTATCTCATGTTTTTAAAGGACACTCTGCTAACTATCTTCCAGATAATGCTCATGAGAAACATGAACAGAACCAGAGGTGGGTTTCTACAGGTTCGCACCGGTTCACCCGAACCGGTTGTTAAGGTCGGGCCGGTTCTACCGAACCGGTTCGGTTGGTTTCTGTTAAAAAAAAATGGGGGGGGCCCCTCCCACCCACCTGGACGCTATACCTACCTTTATTTGCTCTCTTTTCAGCACAGCTGATTGGTGCTGCAGTGCGTCTCAGCTGTTTTCTGCCTAGGAAAACTGCTTCATATTTTTTCTACAGTTCTAAGTTAACGCACGCGCAGTGTGCATTTGGCGTGGGCATGCGCAATTGGCATGTGCACACGCAAAATGCATGCGCGAAGCAAACTGGTAGTTACACCAGTTGAAACCCACCCCTGAACAGAACCATAAAACATTTCCCCAAACATTAAGAATACTTCTAATAAACTGATAAATACAGGGTAATTGTATACTAAGGTTATACTAACTTTAGGAAAACACACAAAATCCCCAATCCTGCAATATTGAAAGTAATATTGGATAGAAATACATGTGAAAAATATGTTTGCTGATTTCAGATGGTATATTTTAAGTAAGCTAACTCGTTGTATATTGTGAGTAACCATACAAGAAAGAATCTCAGGGGAACAATAAACAAGAAAAGCCTAGCCAGGTAATTGAAAAACAAATTTCAACAGCAGCAGGCAACTCTTTTGCAGCTGCAGACTATGCTTTTACTTCTAGGGGGAGAAAAAGCTTTTTTTTCCCTTAATTTTTGGCCATGAGCTGCAGGGGATGTGGCCAATGTCCTCAATCGGGTAGGGGCTGTGGAGGGAAGCTTAACATTCCCAGTTTTGTACTCTGCACAGAGGGGGGGCTTCTTGTTTTTTTCTTCCAACCTCAAATGGGCACATTAAGAGTAGGAGGCATTTAATATACCTATTTTATGCAATGATACTAAGTAAGGAAATAAATTACATGTGGGGGGGGGCAGAATCACTCAACTGAAAATCAGCATTTGCCATTACTATACTAACACTGCAATTTTGACAATTCTTTGGAGTTCTGCCCCCAAAAGTGGGGCGGGGGGGGAGCCAGAGTGCCATATAATTTTGCAGCCACAGATTATAGACTTTTTATAAAAAGAAGTAGACTTTCAAATACCGATTTGAAATAATCAGTACAAAATACAGTTTGTAGGCCTTGCATGGACAGAATGGTTTCTATTACCAAAAAGGGTTTGCTTAGTGATGGCAATTCCAGCAGTTCCAGTTGCCACCATTAAATGAGAACTGCATGGGTCATTAAGTAAGGCACTCACATGATGACCATGACTTCCACGTTCCTGACACTTCCTCAATGACTGTACTTGTACCAAGCCAGCAGGTAATTTTGGAAACTGCTATCATGTGATCTGTAATCATCGCCTTCACTTACTGAGTTATTCTGTTAACTTGCGTCAGCATTGGAACTTGGTCTAGGCCAGGGGTGGGTTTCAACCGGTGTAACAACTGGTTCGGTCAGTTTTTGTAAGAAAAAAAAACTTTGCCTTCCCACGTGCCCGGAGCCTCTAGCTACCTTGATTCACTCTCTTTTCAGCAAAGCTGATCAGCGCAGCAGCCTGCCTCAGCTGTTTTTCTGCCTAGGGGCTGCTGCAGGAAGTTTGTTTCTTTAGAACA
>JANHJO010010599.1:49190-61112 GCA_032468235.1 Pseudoxyrhopus heterurus
GCTTCCATCACCAGAGGCAAACTACAGCAGCAAGTTCAAACATGGAATGATCACCTCAACCATTTCAGACTCTGCCTCAACATCAAGAAAACTGAGTATGGGAGAGGGGCGGAGCTGTCAACTGGCGGAACGACGTCTTCCTGGGTAACTCCCAGGGTGATGGTCAAAATTCACGTTTTCCTGAGGTCCATAAGAGGCGACGAAGAAATAGAGCATATCCAGAGGCTCTTGGGGGTATTCGCAAAGCCCCCGATTGAGCACTGGGAGCTCTATAACCAGGAGACGGAGAAAAGTGGCTAAAAATGGTGCAGTTGTGAAGCCGGAGCAGCTGCCGATCAAGCGAGGCTAAGAGAAAGTGTGTTACATCCAGGTGAGAACTGATATACTTTAAAATAAGAGAGAAAACTGGGAGAAAGAAAAAAGAGCCCCTCAAATAATAAGAAAAGAGTGGGACTCAACAAAGGAATTAAAAGCGGCGAGATGGCGGATGAGTTTGTATTTTTTGCTAATTGATGGAAGTAGATTAAAATTGACTGTTAATTATAGCAGAGAGCAAGCTGGATTAGAAGGTTTGGCTGATTAACCTTTGGAATAGCATCAAAAAACTGAGGAATTAAAGACCATTTGGACTGTATTAACTTTTAAAAACTTTAAAAGAATTTTTCCTTGAAGAATAAAGCTAATTAAAAAAGAAATAAAGAGCAAACGAGAAAAACAAAGAAATAGTACCACCAAGTGGCAAGTGGAAAAATCATAAGTGAAAGTTGCTGGAGCTGTAACATTTGTGTGTATTGCAAAGAGACCTAACCAAAACAAAAGAAGATAAAGGGAAGTAGCAACATAACAAACAATTTGGGCTCCAATAGCTTGCTAGAATTGGAAAGAACTGAAAGGATTGTTTAAACAGGTGGCTGTGAAGTTTTTTCTCTGCTCACTAAAGAGGCCTTTTGGAAAATTAAGGCTTGAGATCTAAGTGGAACTTTGTTTTTTATTTCTTTCACTTATAAATTTGGATTAGGGTGTTGAAGAGCCTTCAGAAAATTGTTGGTCACATTAGTTGAATTGTTTTGATACCATAAAGCCAGTTTGGATATCTTTTCTTTTCTTCTCTTTTATTTTTACTTTTTGACTTGTTATTTGGTTATTGGGATTGATGAATTAATTTTGACACTTTAAAGCCAGATTGGATTTTCTTTTTGTCTTTTGCCCTCTGCCCATTGTTTATTGGGATTATTGGATTAGGGTTCAATAGAACCTGAAGAAAAAAAAATTTTTTCCTCTCCCTTCTTTTTTTCTTCTTCCCCTCTTCTTTTTTTCTTTTTTTCTTTTTGACTTTTTCTGCGATTTAGGGGGGAAAGAAAAAAGGGGGAAGAAATTTTTTTTTTCTTCTCCCCCTCTTCTTTTTTTTCCCTTTCCTTTTTATTTTTGGCTTCTTTTTATTTTTGTGGATATTTCAAACCAAAATGAGGAAAACAACTTCAGCACCATTCTCGGCAGGCAGTAGCCCGGCTGGGGGACAAAGAACTATTGAGGCAATGTTACAGCAACAAGAGAAGGAGAAAGTGGTTAAAATGATGACCCAGATGACTCAGATGATGATGGAGGCAATGGAATCTATGAAGCAAGTGTTACAACAAGGTCAGAGAAGTGAAACAATCCCTGACTAAAATGGAAGAAAAAATAGAAAATTATCAACAAAGAATGGAAAAAAATGAACAGCGTGTACAAAAATCTGAAGAAAAAACAGATTTAACTGAGAAGAAAGTTGAACAATTGGACCAGAGATTTATACAAACAGATCAAGAGAAAGACAAAGTAATTATTGGATTAGAGATGGAAAGGGCGGAGTTTTATCTCAGATTCCAGAATATTGAAGAAGAAAAAGGAGAGAATTTGGCAGAAATAATGATAGAATTATTGGCAGAAATATTGGAAACTACACAAGAAAGAGTGATCGGAGAAATGGACGAGGTCTACAGAGTATTTACTAAGTATGCTGCCAGAAATAAACTACCAAGAGAAGTCCATGTGAGGTTCACAAAAACAACAAGAAATGCAATTTTACAGGCAACTAGAGACGAAACAATAAAATACAAAGGAAAAGAAGTAATAATTCTAAGACAAATTCCAAGAAGAGTCAGAGAGAGAAGACGACAATATCAATTTTTGACCAAGAGATTAAAGGAATTGGGAGTGAGCTACAGATGGCTAATACCAGAAGGACTGTTTGTGACTTGGCAATCGCAAAGATATAAGCTTGAAACAATAGGAGATGCGGAAGATTTTTACAATGAATATATACGACCCGGAGATTATAAGAGAACACCAGAACAAAGGGGGGAAAGGGGAGAAATTGAAATAGAAAAAGAGAAATCATACAAGGACAACCCGTAGAGATTATTAATGGAGGAGCTAAAACTAAAGAAAAAAGAGTTACGATCAGTAAGAGCGATAAAACCAGTAAACCAATAATTATGGAGACAGAAACAAAACTAATTTCAATGAACATTAATGGACTGAATTTGGTAATTAAACGGAAAAAGATATAAAATAAATTACAAAAACAGGAACTGGACATTATTTGTTTGCAAGAGGTACATATTAAAAAACAACATAATAAAATCTTAAGAATATCCAAAAATTGGGAAATTATATAGTTCACTTGAAGAACAGAAGAAGAAAGGAGTGGTGTTATATGTTAAAAAACATTTAAAATCAAAACAAATATTTGCAGATGAAGAAGGAAGAATTTTAATAATGGAAATAAATATGAATAATAAACAAGTGCGCTTTGTTGCAATATATGCTCCAAATACAAATCAAGAGGAATTCTACAAGAAAATATACAATAAATTAATAGAACTGGAATATGAAAATATATGCATTATAGGGGACTTTAATGCCATAGTTGATACAAAACTAGATCATAAAACACAAGCAAAAAATAAAAAAAGAATACTACAAAAAATTTTCTTCAGAATGGTAGAAGACTTAGGACTGCGAGATGGATGGCGTAAAGTAAACCCTGGGGAAAATCAATATACTTTTTACTCAAATAGACATATGTCTTGGTCCAGAATTGATATGATGTGGGTATCAACAAATATGTTGATTGATATACAAGAAATACAAATAGAGGCGAGCACATGGGCAGATCACAATCCTCTCAGGACTGTTTGGAAAGGACAAAAAAGAGAGGATGATGGACAATGAACACTTTAATACTGAAAGAAGAGAAATTGCAGCAAATGATGGGAAAAGAGTTAAACTTCTTCTTTAGCGAAAATAAAAAAGAAGATATCTCATTACAAAATGTATGGGATACAATGAAAGCATATACAAGAGGATTGACTATAACATATATAGCAAAAAGAAACAGAGAAAGAAGGCAGAATCAACAAAAATTGGAGGAGGAGTTTATAAAACTGGAAAAAGAATTGCAAGAAAACCCACGAAGAAAAAAAAGCAGACCCTGCACTTGCGGGAATATGCTAGGAAGAAGGAGGAGGAGGAAGAGGAAGATTTAGTTGTTATATCACTATATATAACACTATATATAAAAATACAAGGAAAGTTTGTTATGTGCAAATGTGTATATCTGTTACTAAAATGGACCATTCCTGTTTTTAATGAATTAAACTTTAGCGCAGAAACAAGACATTAAAATCTTGGAAAGTTTTGGAAGTATCACTACATCTCAAACCATACCAGTCCTATTATAAAAGCAGTTTTACAGTTTTAGTTGTTTCAGAATTGTTTTGTATTCAAGTCGAAAACAGCTAAAATAAAATGATCCATGATGCTTTTTCCTAATGAATGAGGAGAGGCAACACATTTGATGTCTTTATCTCATAAAAAACAGGGATATATATAATACCTTGAAAAAGAAAGCCTTGGGTTATTGTATGAACAACTGACCATTTTATAATCCATGATTATTTTATTCTTAGCTATTTTATTCTTAGATATTCCAGATGCTCCAACTGAGTAATCAGGTAAGATACTAATCATAAAATGCCTATTGCTAAATATGTGTAATTGTTTCTATTAGTTAACACCACAAGAAAGGAGGTTATAGCTAGTGCCCATAATATCTTTTCCTTAGGGTGGTACTGATTTTTGAGTCTTCTTTCAGAAGCCTTTAAAGTTACCACAAGCAAACGAGGACATAGTCAAGTGGTAAGGAGGACAAATGAGGGGAAAAGAAGATGCACTAACTTTATTGACATCCATGACAAAATTACAGTGAAAACTGCAAAATGTACTTAGGCCTCCATGAGGGAGATGGGCAGTTAAGAAGTTTGATATAGATAATAAAGCATCGGAAGGATTGCTTTTTCAGTCTCAGGAATGTCCTGAAGCTGGATAGGAAGCATGAGGGAGACAGTGGTTTAGATATCTCCCTCTTTGAGGGACAGGGATGGTTTATAAATATGATAAATAAATAAATAGCAATAGCCAATAGCCAATAGCATCTAGGCTTATACACCACCCCATAATACTTTACAGCATTCTCTGGGTGGTTTGCAATGGAAGCACTATTTGTATATTACCGCAACAGTCTGGATCCTCATTATTCCGACCTTGGAAGAATGGAAGACTGAGTCAACCCTGAGCCTTGCAATACTGCATTCTAGCCACTGCACCACCATAAGTAGCCTTCAGTGTGTAACTGATTAAATTCTTGTCCATTTCAGGCAGCAGCATAAGCTGGCAGTAAGGGACTACTCAGCTAATTAAGGTCACAGAGCTGAGCTTGTTAACTTGTGGTTAGGAAAGCATCATGCAGAAAGTCTGCTCAGGAAAAGAAAAGATATTTGAAAATCTGAGCAATACTTGATTTTAAGGCTATGGTTGCCAGACAGAAGACATGAGGACTAAAAGGAGGACATGTGCTCTTCTTGTTGGACATCTGGTAATGCTAGATGCACTTCACTTTTCTTTTATATCCTGGCCATTTTTTGTGTACAGTCTATGTGTGCTCTGGGTATATTATGTATATTCAAGAGATCCGCAGAGCAACTCATAATTACTGAATATATAATACAACACATAAAATGTTGCAAAAGCTGATGATAAAAATATTAGCTATCCCATATTCAAAGAAAGGTTAATTACTAAAAAAAAACTCTTAGGAAGCTTAGATGATAAAAGCCCATCAAACCAAAAAAAGTCTTAATGGCTTTTCTAAACAGACAAATTAAATAAACCAGTGATGCTGTATAGACTTTGATGTAAGAGTCTTATTATGCCCCTGAGTATGTTACAAGAACCCAGATTTCTTTAAGGATCAGGAGTTTTGTGATGAAAACTCATATAAGTTCATAAGTAATAAATATCCATGTTTCTTCTATATATGTTCATTATATCTAATTGTGGTGAATCCACACTCTACCTGGGCCTGCCAGTTATGAAAATGATTTGTAAGAAGTATTTGAGACACTGGGTTATTGTTTTTAGAATTAACAGAGTGGCTAAAATAGATTCCCATGACACTTTAGGATCACAGTTCATTCCCAAAAATTATTTCAAAAGCTGTGCAGCCTGTACTTCAATTGCTTGGAAAGAGTCAAAACAACAGATATGAGACAAGAACCATAGGAAAGAAGAACCATGTTATCACCCTTTCTCCAGCCAGGAACTTTTTAGAATAAACTGAAATAGCTGTCCCTGGAGAAAGAAAACACACTTTGAAATAAGGAAGGCAAATTAAAGTAGAAATATCTCCCTTGGCTGCTTCTCCCCTATTAAACACACAAAGATTTGTGTGTGTTTCCAATTTCTCACTTCAAAGAAAATTGGAAAAGATCCTCTTGGCTACTTAATGCGTCTTATGAGCAACTCTAATTCCCCCCAAACCTGCATTAAAATACATGGAAGGTAAAAATAGATCAGTTCGAAGCTTTCCTAGCAGAGAACAATGTAAAGTCACATCTGCTATCTTTCTACCTGTCATAACCCACTTATTTGAGACACAGAAGCTCTGCCAGAAATTCAGCCAAGATAGGGCTTGCCTGCTCAAGCTTAATTATGTCTTATCTGGTTTTCTATTTTGTTGAAAAAGAAATTCCCAGAAGTCAAGAGGATGCTTCCAAATTCAGGGTCATTTTGGGAGGCAAGAATCATTAGCACTATTTAGATACTTGTGACTTTAGTCAACTTCATTCTCTAAACTAAACTACTAATGCAGCTGGCATAGGTTTTTTTCCATATTAATGCAGTTATTAATGGATGGTATCTCACCTGGAGGGCTTTTTCTTCATAGAGTTTTGAACTAAATTCTGTACATATATAGTTTTACACACTTCCCTTTTTTACATAAAGCACTTGCTTACTGGAAGATCAGTAATTTCTGATAGCTATAAAACTTTTGAAATCTTGATAATGAGCTGTCAATTTGCAAGTGTAAGAAGGGATGAAGAAAAAACACAGATGAAAATAAACCATTTTCTTTCTGAACTGTGCTGTGATAGCAGCTCATATTAAAAGGATGCTTTGTACTCAAATGACATATTAGCAAATTGCTGCAGTCCAGGAGTCCTGGAGATCAAGATGAAGACCTTGTCTGAATTAAGGTGGGAAAACTTTTTGTCACAAGTTAAACAATTGTTGCAATCAAAAAGCACCTTCTCCTGATAATGATTGTGATGAAAGTTTATTATTTTAAGGTAAAGTTTAGTTACTAATAATTTTATATTAGCTACAACTGATCATTTAAATTATAGAAATTATACCAGTAAATGAAGTGCTTTTTCAATAATATTCTGTTGTTTGCTGTGCTATGTCCTCATCAGTATTCATTTTGATATCATGTTTTTCCCAAGGCTGATATACCTATTTTGATTGCTTGCACAGTGTTAGGATCAAGATCAAGCCAAGCTCTTGTTTGGCTAGACTCTAATCCCCATGGACACTCAAAACATTTAATACTGGTGCTCTTAATTATTTGTCTATACAAAAGAATATTATAAATAAGATTTTAGATATACCAATCATTTTTCATAAGATTGATCATGTGAGTACACAAAAATGACAATGCAAAGAATCTTACAAGGTATGATGGCCAAAGGCCAAACATAAAGAAAAGCATAAGGAGAGGCAAATATGTTTGCTCAATTTATAAGCCACAAACTATTTAGTGTGCTATGTAAAACCAATCCATGTGGCTAGTTTATGCTCCACTGTGTTCTATGATTCAGAAAGTGAACAAACTGTAGTTACATTTGTCATAAAACATAGCTTATGTGACTCCATACCACTGAAAAATCACATGGTCAGTTGGCAATCCTCATAGAACAGCAGTTCTTGCAAATATTTAGCTCTGACTGACTTCACCAACTTCTACTATAGCAGCTAAAAAGAGCTTATTAAATACAAGAATGAGTGCTATTGTTGCATCAGATTTCAGTGAATGAAATGTAAGTAAATTAGTTGATGCAACAAAGAGTATCGATATTTATCAAGGGAGTGAACAATACAAAGTGACTGAAAAAGAATGTGGATGGTATGAGTTGCTTCATGAATGCAGTTCTCTATTTCAGTATAAGCCTGCTTCATTATATACTGTATTATATTTTTGTCTGATTTCCAATTATATATTATTAAGCGGGGTTTTAAAGTTAGAGTAAATGGAGCCAACGTTAATAGATGTGGCTGCCATCAGTAGCAGATTTAAGGTACCAAGATCAGAGACCGAATTATTTAATTTATTGAAATATTTGACTACGGAAATAGGAGAGCTGCTTATGGGATTTTTCTCTCTCATGCACTATGCCTGACATTAGGCATAAGGTGTCATGGATTGCATAGATGGGATGCCAATTCTGCTTTGCCTGAGGCAGCAAAACATTTTGAGCTAATTCCGAGAAGTCAAGTCTACATTTTAATGCATGCATCTCATTTAAAACCAGAACTGAATCTACCCTGAACTTGAATAAAATGCTCAACTTTTGTGCACAGTCTGCATTCTGGCCCCTATAAATATAGAACTATATGTTAGTCTCTCCTTCCCATTTTTCACTGTTCTAAATGATAGTGCTTATAGCCAGTGAAGAAGATTGCAGAAATCCTCAGGTTTCCTCAAGGGCTCTATTCATAAACTGAGCATTTCTGAATGGTTTCTTTCTGGAAATCATTTTCTACCATCCAACATTCCGGCTATGTTCCTTTAGATTTAATTGATAATTAATATAATTTAGTTGATAATTGGGGCGCTTACTTGCTAATCTGTAGTAGTATTAGTAGTATCAGCAATATATTTTGATTGGTACTTAACCGGTTTAGCATCAGGATTTTCCTGATACAGATCATACTATAATTTCCATTATAATGGAATATAATGACAGGTGACAAATATCCTTTCAGATCCCACAGAATGGTGCCTTATTCTATTGTTTCTTCAGTATATGAACTCTGCCTGATATTTTTTTTGAATAGAGCTATAGACTACTTTGCACTATACAAGTTTTATATTAATAAATTGCCTCAGTATTTTCAATGTGAGAACGATTAAAAATTTAGCTGCCAAAAGTAAATATATAGCAAGTATCTTATTATTTTAGCCTATATTTTTTCCATCAAATATGTGTAATAGTCTTATTTTTTATTAGTATTATCATGTGGAGTGTTCCCTCTCTATCAGAAGATAAGACCTGTTTGTAGACAGAGAATATATAACTGAACAACAGAGTTGGGATCTTGGAGGTCTTCTAGTCCAACCACCTGCTCAAGCAGGAAATCCTATAACATTTCAGACAAATGGTTATCCAATCTCTTCTTTAAAATATCTTAAATATATCCTGTTTAAGATCATTTTTTTCTATTTCTATATACATACAGTTTATAATGTAAACTCTCTTTGGTTTCTAATGGGAAACAAATGGGGCTGAATACAAAGTCCTGCTCTCCTTTTACTGATCTTTGTGTAGATCTGAAGAACTGTAATCATACTAACTCAAAGGTGATTAGTGTTACCAGTGTGATCCAGATCTTTGTTATGTTTGAATCTATTTATTTAGGGCTTGAGAATCAGAAGGAACAGGAACAGGAACAAAAGAAAAGGGGAGAAATGGTATATGATGTGCATCACATAATGGGATAAAATGCCATCTTCAATATCTCCTCTTAAAAAAAGTTCCAATGTGGTAATGTAAATTTTGGCATTAAATGAAAGGCCACACCAAAATTGATATAGAACTTATTGTTGAATAAAAAGCCTTCTATAATAGGAAGACTTTTATATGGATGGAATCAATTCAGAACCAGATGTTTCTTCATTTCAAAGGAGGCCACCTGCAGTTCAGTGAATCACCACAAGAACAGCTGCATATGAAGCTAGCAGTTGCTGACAGCATGGGACCACATGAAATGTCTAATCTTCTTGTATCACAGCAGGCCTATTGAATTGCCTTTCAGAGACTTCAGGAGTCTGTAACTCCCTCTGGTCCCAATGAATCATGATCTGTGAAGATTATGAATAAGTGCCTTGGCTTGAAACTAGGCTCCCAAACTGAGATTGAATCTGGCCAATACATAAATAATACTGGTCAAAAGAAAAATGCTAACTTAATATGAGAAGTAGAGTATACAGTAAATGCAGCTGCATTCTGTCTGAAGAATTCAGTGTGGCTTTTAGACATATGCTATTTCAAAATGCCCAGAGAGAGCTCTTTTGGTTTATTTTGACTGGTGTACCAACTCATAGCCTGATAGAGTTACACATACATTAGTTTCACCCAGGGTTGTTTTACTACAATGTACTAAAAATAAATTTGCTCAGAAACTATGATGACTGCAAAACAGTGGCTAGAATGCTTTCCTACATTTGTTTCCTCATCATGTTGTAGCGATCTTATTGAACATCTGGAAAAATCAACCTGACAATGAAAGATCCAACAAAAGAGGCAGCACCAAGAAACTACAGGCCAATTATTTGATTACCAACCATTTTTAAATTGCTAGGTGGTGTGATGGCTGATACAGTCCAACTGCAACTGTTTCTACCTGGGCAGAAAGGAAACAGTGGAGAAACAAAAGATCATGTGCTAACTGACAGATGGTTTGGGAAAAAACAGAAAGAGAAGGAAGACCAACTTGAATGTAGCTTGGACAGATTACAAGAAGGCATTTGACTCCTGTCACATGATTAGGTATTAAGCATATGGAAATAACAGAAGTCATTAGAAATATCAGCAGTTTTGGTCAAAGATCAATGATACAAAGGAAAACACAGTTGCTGGTCGATATTGATACACTGGGAGAGGTTAATATCAAGAGAGAATTCTTTCAAGCAGACTCAATCTCACCTCTATTGTTTTTCATTTCATTGATTCTGTCAACAATACTGAACAAGCCAGGCCATGGCTATCAAACATCAAAAACATCTGCCAGGTTATCCCACTTCCTTTTCATAGACAATCTGAAGCCAAATGAAAATATTCTATTCTGAAATAAAATTACTATTCACACTGCTCATATATAAAGCCAAAATATTATAGTGGAGTTTGGACTGGACAAATGTGCCACCCTTACCAGAGGAAAAATAGTGAAAAGTGAGGGACTCAAGATGCCCTTTAGAAATAGCATCAAGAGTCTGGATGAAGGTCATTACAAATAACTAGACATACTTCAAACTTACAATATCAAGCACAGTGAAGTTAAGGAGAAGCTTAGAAGTAAATATATCATGAGAGTTGAGAAAATCTTAAAGTCCAAAATCAGTGGATGAAATACCATCTGGGCAATTAATACCTGGGCAATTCCAGTCATTAGGTACATAGTTGGAATAGTGAAATAGACTGAAGGAGAACCAAAAGTCCTGGATAGGAAGAGAAGAAAAAGAATGACAATAAAACTTAACCTTCAATCATCAACAGCCATGTTGACCAAAGTGCATAAGTGGATGTGTAATGTTGCAAGTACATCAGTTAGAAGAAAATAAGGGCATTGAAAGAATATCTGAAGGACATTCAGAAAGAAGGTGCATTGAAACTAGCATTGTAAGTTCAATTCAAATCCTATCTTAGCCATGAAAGCCAGCTGAATAATTTTGGGACAATTACTTTCGTTCAACCCAACCCACATTACAGGGTTATTGTTATGAGGAAAATAGGAGTTGGATATGTTTGCCACTTTCGGTTACTTGAAATAAATAAATAATAAATATATAAAATCAGCATGTTTATTGAATATGGAGAGATCAAACTGGCCTACAAGAAAGACCAAATGAAGCATTGAAAAAAGACATGGTATAGACATGGCAAATATTACATGTCCAATACAGAGAAAAATGTGCTATATTATCTATGCAGCAAGGAAAAATGAAAAAAATAGAAGGAATAGAACTGGGAAATGAAAGCATCGTGAAAGCATTAGCAAAGTATGAAGGTTACAAATACCTAGGCATATTGGAAGCAGATAACATCTTGAATGAAAAAGTCAGAGTCACCGCAAAAGGAATACATCAGGAGGGTCCACAAAATATTAAAATCAAAACTGAATGTGGAAACATAATTAAAGCCATTAATACATGAGCAGTTCCAGTGATATGCTACCCAGCTGGAATCATCAACTGGACTGTGGCTGAACTGGAAAACTTGGACCAGAAAACATATAAACTATTGAATATGTACCATGCTTTACACCTACGAAGTGACATTGACAGGTTGAACCCGCCAAGAAGAATAGGGGGCAGCGGGCTATTGCAAATCCATTCAACTGTAGAAGAAGAAAAATGAAGTTTGAATTACTATGTGAACCAAAGTACAGAAAAATTGCTGCAGGCTGTGAAAAATGAGAACATTATAAAAACAACAGAAAGAAAGGCAGTATATAAGGAAAAACAGCTGGATGACAGATTAAATGAATGGAAAACCAAAGTTTTGCATGGACAGCACTTGAAAAACATTGAAGGAAAATGTGATA
>JANHJO010010599.1:129982-143115 GCA_032468235.1 Pseudoxyrhopus heterurus
TGTGCTAATCAGGCTGTGCTGAAGCTGACCAGGCTGTTTGCTGTTTTCTGCAAGGAGGCAAATTGCTGGGAGGCAGACGCAGATTTTTTTTTCTAGTTTTCCTCCCCAAAAGCTTGGTGCATCTGATACTTCCGAGTGTCTTATAGTCCAAAAAATATGGTATACCTTGGCAACAATAATTAGACAATGGTTAGCTATTACACATGAATAACTGGCCCTTACATGCCTTAAACTACCCATTTTTCAATCATCTCTCTTCCTAATTCTACACTGCCTAAGCAGGAAAAAAATCACAAGCTGAAAATCTTTTGGGAAGAGCATTTCTGAAAGGAATTAAAAATGCTAAAAGTTCCCTAAAACTTGCTAAACAAAACCATGGCACAAGTAATGTAACAAAGGCTATTTAAAACTATGTTAGCTCACTTCAAACATAAATAGGCTTTATTTTTTTATCCATCTTCTTTTTCACATAACCCATTTAGCATTTGCTTATTTGCTGCTCTAAAAGCTTCTCGATGTTTTTTCAGCAGACATGGAATCCTAAGCCTTTTAAGAAGGTGAAAGAAGCTGACAGAATAAAATTATTAAACATCATATAAATGTTTGATTTTCACATTGTTTGTGATCAGATGCAAAATCTGCAGCTTCCTGATAATTGATAAATACTGAAGCACAAGAGAATTTGAAAATCAGCTGGCAGTTCCAGGTGCTGAGTTTCTTCTTCCTTTTATAGTGCTGCTCTGTCTCCATGATTACCATCTACTGGTAACCATAGGAACAATGTCTGCAGTGATTTCTTAAAGTGGAAGCAGAAATATTGCCTAAATAAATTCTACCCAAGGAGGTTGTACATGCATGTATTCTAATTACTAGATGCAGTACCTCACACTTCATTTTATATTCATTCTCTGAACTGAAGAAAAAATGAGAATACATCTTTTCTTCCATTTGTGATTCAGATAGATTACAAAGGCTGCAGATTCTAAAGTATTAATTTTTCTTTCAAACAGAAAGGATTATTAACAAACTAGTACTTTATAACTACCAACATGCCATTTCTGAAAATTAAGCTCTGTCCTATTCCTGCTGTTATTTTTGTATATGTATTTCTTATTATAGTAGGGTTACTAGAGAGAGGGAGGAGCAGGAGGGAGAGTGGGAGGGTGAAGAGGAAGAGGAAACTTTCTATTGCCATCCAAAAATCTTCTGGATTTTTGCAGATCAGGTCTAACATTCCATACCAAAAAAAGAAAAGGTTGAATCAGAAAAACTTCAAACTGAAGTAATCAAGCAGTAGATTCCCAGCATTTAAAAAGAAACAAGATGATTAAGCCAGTATGAATTTGTCAAAAAATGTGTCACACCCAGACAAATCTTATTACTTTTTAAAATAGAGATTAAATTAATAGACCAAGATAATGATATGGATATGGTATACTTAGATTTCAGTAAACCATTGGATAAAATTTGCCATAGTTTCTTCCTTGATAAAATGCAACAATATGGTGGGTGGTCCCACTATTTGATTGATTTGTAGCAATCTGAACAACCATACCAGGTGCAGTGGTCTTTAAATGTTTATCCACATGGAGGCATCCAGAAAAATACCTCAGGGTTTTGTATTGCAGTCATGAGGCACATTGCTGATTATTCCTCTCCCAATCTCTAATTAACAGAAATAATCATGGCAGGTCCTATCATCACCAAAATAAAATAACAATGATGCATGGAAATGTTTCATTACTTTATTAAATCCTCTTTCCAAATAAATTTGCCCACATGTAGTATCACCCTATTGGTTGGTCAATTTTTTTTCTAACACTATGTAAGAAGATAAGCTTACTGTTCACAAGATTTGAATTCTCTACTTGGGGCTACATTACAAGGATAGGAAAGACTATAAAGATTAAATATTCAATTTGAGAGCGTGGCTGTGGTTGAAAGATAGTGATTAAATCAATCTGTGAGCTTCATGGCTAAAACCAAACCTTGGTGAACTTGAGCCAGATGTCCCTAGTTGTAATCTAACACCACTATATTCTTGCTCAGGAAAATAAACATTGCAAGAAGCTGGAAATAAAATTTAGGTATCTTATAAATACAAGTCATAGCCCAATTCAGTCTGAAATAGTTTTATAAGGACATAAACATTTCACAGAAGTAGAAACAAACAAATAAGCAGTGATGGTATCCAAGACCTTCACAAATATATCTTCACTTCAAAATGCTTTGAACCTGAAACCTTTGACAGTTGAAATCGCAAATGCGTATTTGCATTTGTGCTTTCAGCATGAAACCCAACTCTAGAAAGGTTAACATATGCTAGGAAACAGCTGTTCTTTCTTTAGTGAAATGAATAAACTTGGTTATATAAATATCCAGCAATCATAAAAGGATGATGCCTCAACAGGACTGAAAAAAATAAGGAAGACTACATAAAATGAACAAAAATAAACATAGAAGATTTAGATGATCTTTGGAACACTCAAGATAAAGATATGCTTGGTAACTCTTTTACATTCAGACAAAACTAAATGCTTTAATATCTTTAAACCATTTTTTAAATTTGAATTAACTGTACTTAAACCACACGAAAGGTCACTGCTAGTTGAAATTTTCAGATGATTTCTTCAGAAACCCCTCAATATAAAGACATTTCCTTTGTATATTAGGATTAAAGCTTTTTCATCCCTCATGTTCACTTACCACAAAAATATTCATACAAACATATGGACCAGACTTTATCAAAGCAAAAACACTAAATAATAATGTATTATAACATGAATATTTTATTATTGCGTGAAGCTGGAATAATCTTAAAATGCATTTTAAGGTGCTGAGCAATCATTCTGTGTTCTTCCTATCTCTCTGGCTTAATGCAGTAAACAGAGGTCAACAGCAAATGTATCTCTCTGTTCCATTTGCAACCCTTGTCTATAGGAGTGCGACATTCTGATCCTCTGAGTTATAAATTCATCTGGATATAAATGTTGACACGCTTACAGTAAATGTTACCATTGTCCTCTCTGATATTAGTGGATGCAAAGCTGTACTTATTTGTATAGTAAAGCCCCCAATCATTTTTCTGTTTCCACCAATGGTTGATACATTTACAATTGCCCCTAAGAACTTGTCCAGACATCACATATAAACATCCCAGATTGTGATTTTTCTATGTAGAATTTAACTTTCAGCTGTCCTAGAATGAATTAAATTTTAAAATATTGTTAATACAGATTCTGAAACCTGTTCACATTTATATTTATGACAAAAATCTACTTGCAGAACAGCAAATAGATGCATCATTTCATTTTAATTTAATCCTTTGACAGATCATGAAACTCTTCTCAGATAAATGGATCTAGCATGCTAAATAGACTTCCTTTTCAAGAAAAATGTCCCTTAAAATTGAAACTACAAAAACTGTGATCTACAGTTTTACACTGCAAAAAAGAATGGCAACTCAAGGGAGGCTTTTTTGCTTTTCTGTTGTTTCCAATCTTGTCCCATTTTTATTCATACTGCCCAAGCACGGGTAGGATTGCTATTACCTTATTTGTGCCATTAAACAACATATTTAATTGTTACTGCATTACAAAGTAGTCCAAGATCAGGAGACATGGAGAGACCTGGCCCATAGAATTGCCAAGAGTTGGACACGACTGAATGGATAACATCATCTTTTCACTACAGCATTAACAGCTGAATTCTATTTCTACTAGAAGCAACTCCCACTAAGTGTAGTGTGGCTTCCATTCAATAGCCAGGTATTCTGATTTTCCCAACTTCTATTTCTTGTTCTTCCTGTGGCAAGTTTTAGATTGTACTTTTCTTATAACAGAGACTGTAATGTGGCATATCTTTATGTAAGAGGGAAATACTAAGGTGAAGACACAAATGAAGAGAATCATGGAATGTGTATTTTTATATATCCCATTCTCCTGCAGGGGAATCAATAAAGTGAGCATTTTTTTGCCCAAAATGTGTATCACTCGATACCTTCGCCTTCCCCTTGCATAACAGATCTACAACTAGTGATTATTTTCCCATCTATATTTACTAAAGTACTGTTACATAAAAAGATGTCACCAATGTGGAAATCTGTTATCCCTCTATGAAGTTGATATACCATCTATTCACTTAAAACTTAACAGGTAACCCCCAAAACAAAACTAGTCTTCAGTTGTTTAATCCATTGTCTCTAATCAGTGTGATTAAGTTCACCATCTTTGCCAATTCAGTCAGTTTTAAAATCCATTCTTCAATAATCAGTGTTCCTCTTTCTTTCCAATATTTGGCATAAACAATCCTTGCAGCAGTCACCATTAAAGAAATAAGATCCCAAACTGTTTGTCTATCTATTTATCCACAAAACCTAGAAGAAAGGCTTCAGGTTTCCTTAGTATTGGTATTATATGGTTTTTAACTCTTCACTGCCCATTTCAATTTAGTTTGCATTCCAAATAGTTTGCTTATTCCTTTACTCTCTCACAAAAATATTATATATGTTTTATTTTGGAATTTAATTGTTTATTTAATTTCTGCACATATCCTCCTCTTGTCAAAAAGATATTCTTGGTATTTATTAGTGCTTAAATATAAAATACAAACATTTGGTAGATTACAATCTATCAAAAATATCTACTATGTGTGAAAATTTTGGTTATACAATTGTACTCTGTAGTCTCCAAACTGACTAAAATTGAACCGGGATAACTTCTGGATCATTGAATCATGGTTTAAGTTTAACTTTGGTGATGGTGCTCATCTCTAATTTTTCAATAAAATGAAAGGTACTAATAAAGTAGTTAGGGTAGTTAATAGAATTGTTGGCAACCAAATGTCAGCGTTCCAGTGAAGCTTCCCCATTTGCCTTATGACTCATAGACAAAGTCCATCCAAGGTAAAACTCTTATTTGGAGAAGCCATGTTGGCACATAACTGGCAATCCCGAAACTGAATTTTCAGTTTCATTTACCACAAAAGAATCATAAACCCAACCCCCCATCTACACATCAGAAATCACATTGTCCAATTACTCTTCTCCACTTGGCGCCAATTCTTCTTTTTCCAGTTGCCAGCTGTACATCCCTGCGACCTTGACCCTGGTCAACTATTTGTTATGCCTAACTTTCTACTCACTAACACATTTCACTATTATATGGCAGTTTAGAAGTACCCAGACCTGTTTATGGCTAGGCTAATACATGATTGTGCTTCTAATACTGACACTTTGGTGATTGTGCTCATCTCTAATTTTTCAATAAAATGAAAGGTACTAATAAGGTAGTTAGGGAATAAATAGAATTGTTGGCAACCAAGAATACAGAGCTTCAATGTTAACTCCAAATGCAAACTTCATTTGCCAAACTGCTAACCAAAAAAAGAAAAGGAAGTACCACATAAGTACCACATGTCTTTTTACTCTGTTTTTATACTGTTTTGTTCTGTTTTATATATGTTGTATGCTGCCCTGAGTCCCCAGGGAGTTGGGCGGCATATAAATTGATTTAATAAATAAATAAATAATAAAAGCCAAAGCAAATTTCACATGGGAGAAAAAGACATTCTGTAGCCTGAGGTTTGTCTCCTCTACTATACTACATGCCAAGAGTATAATGTAGCTATGTAGCAGGTTGTAACAGGGCTTCCTGTATTCTAAGAACTGTATGTTAAAAACAACTTCAAGTTGTTTAGAGAAATTGTAAAAATATAAGTCTGTTCCACTTCTCATCCAAAATTAGAAAAATAAAATCATCACCCCAACACTGAGAATATTAATCAACTCTTTATTTCCTGTAAATGTATGTTGAGAGTGGGAAAACTTAGTGGAGTGTTGACCAATGTTGACAGCTTTTCATCATGATTCAAAAACTCATTAAGTAGTACATGAAGGTACAAAGAGATAAGGGTAAATTTTTCTACATTCAGTATCATCTGTTGCCATATATCATATATTTTCTGCCTCTGCATCTATTTCTTTCCATGCATTTCTTTGCTGAAGAACCATCATACAATCTTAGAAAATGGTTACAAAATTAATCACTGTCACATGAGAAAGATCTAGCTAAAAATCATTAAAGGACATTTTTTAACCAACTTCTCATTTCTGATCATTGATTTTGGTACTGGTGGCACATCAGTATTATCTCCTTTAATTTGCATCTAAATACAAATAAATAACTAATGTATTTGTAGAAACAAACCAAATTAAAATAAACAGAGCTATGCTATATTCTTAACTATAGCTTAATAATATGGATTGGCAGCTGAATATATATGTTTATTGTTGAAGAGCTTATTTTTTTAAATTGTTTTATATGCTGTTAATTGCCCAGAGTTGGTGCGGCAGATATATTTTCTGTTTATAAACAAGGAAGTCATTGAGGAGCAAGGAAGTTCATAAAAACTGAACTATGGACATACTCTTGAATCTTTGGGAAATAAAAACAGCATGATTAAGTTGTAGGCTTATTTATTTAAGACATTTACAGATCACTTTTCATGAAATGCATCAAGCATTAACATTTTAAATATTAACATATCTTTTATACAATTTAAAATTTAAAATGCATAGTAAGTAATAAGAATATTTATGACATTTGACCTCCATAATTGTGTCTATGGAATTCCCATAATGGGCAACTTTGATTTTATTACTTACTGGACAAGAATTCTATGACACTACTAAGACAAGTGTCACATTATAAGAGATCACACACAAATATTAATAAAACTATATATAACATGTGGCTGTGTTTAATAAATAGATTTATTGAGATACATTATATAATATGATTTGGATGGTTTCTGTAGACCTTTCTCTACATATATAAACATGTGACCATCTCATTTTAAATACACTATATGTAAAATCATAGCTCAGTGAGAAAGACCTCAATGTCACAAAGGAAAAAATTGTTCAAAATGGAAAGTACTTGTTGTTCAGCTAATATGTTTTAGGCCCAAAAACCAAGAAAGGCACATGGTAATTCTTCCAAGTAGATTTCTTTATTGTTCCACAGCTATATGCAGAATCTTGTCAAACTGAAGCATTCTACTATCTACATCAAGCATATTGTTAATCGACTGTTATTTCCCTCTTCCTCTCACACAACATATTTGGCCTCTTATTCATCCAGAATGTATTTCCCTCCCTCCTGGGAAGGGGACTACAACACTGCATCACAATATGTTACACATGTTTTTATAAAGGACCATGAAATATATAGCATCTGACATTTGGATTTTTCTTAAAGCAGGAAGCACTGGTTTTAAACATCCTATGATTAGCCATGGGCACACTATATTGCAATATTTAAATTTTACCAAGAAGCAATTGTGGCATATGTGTTCCAGTACTGCTGCTTAATAATAATACATTCAACCATTGGCATAATTTTGCCCTGAAAAAAAGTTATTTTATATGAATATGGAACCATGTTGTCTTCTTATATGGGATACTAATTGGAATCAATATTGAATAAGCCAGTGTGTTTAAATTAGATTCACAGTAGTGCAGCTTTGAACATTAAAATCAGTGTTATTATCAGGGATCAGAAATGCTACCTTAGGCAAAGTTTAGTTTCCTATACATAGGAAGAATTAAATAAAATTCAGTACACAACCAATAAAATGCAGAATCACAGATCTTTCTAAAACACTTTCCCTCTCCCCCTCCTTCCCTTTCCCTCTTGCCTCTGCTTAGATTTGTTTGGGGAAGAGGTGGTCTTGACTTCTGCCAAACCTACTGTCAAAATAACAGATTGATTTTCATAGAGATTGTCCATCACATTTAACCCAGCAGGGTGTTGTAGTTTCCAAGGCAGAAGCCAACTGGAACCAAAACTCAGCACAGAAAAAGAGCATGAAATTAAAGGTTTCAGGGCAGCAGTCTAACAGTCATCAATTTCCACAACCCTCTTATCACAGCAGGCTGTGAAGAATTTAGGCCGCAAAAGACATCTTGTTGGCAGGAAAAATGAGTCTTAGCAAGACTGCCAAGTTCATGTCAGGTTTGTAAGATGTTCAGTTATACACAATATATTAGGTTGCAATTGATATGCTAACAACATTTTTGTGACCAGAGTTGACAGTTTTGACCCTCTTTGGCTTTTTCTTTACATTTTGAAGCTTTCCTATCAGATGATTTTGCATAAGCTTTGCTCTCAAATTAAAAAAAAAATGAAGCATTTTACTATCTACATCAAGCATATACTTTACTTAGAAAAAGGCAATCCTTTTTGTTCATTCAACTTATAATGAACACATTTTTGGCACACACTTTGTTCCTCTTTGTTATAGAAAGCTGCCATAACCTTATGTTGCTTTTAAATATTGGGCTTCTTGTATGTATATAGAAAAGCACAAGAGTAAAATGGGAAACATACATTGAATAGAGTAATGGATAATACAGCATTAAACATCAACATAATCTCAGGATATATAGTCAAAACTATGATTTCCCAATTGTAATGTACGGTTATTGAACATAAGGAAGGCTGGGCACTAAAGAATTGATGCTTTCAAATTGTGTTGCTAGAGAAGACTCCTGAGATTCCTTTGGACTGCAAGGAGATCAAATCAGTCAATCTTAAAGGAATTTGTTCTTGCCGCCTCCACAAGATTGTTCTTTGGAAGGACAGATACTGAAGCTGAAGCTCAAATATTTGGCCATTTAATAAGAGAGGACTTGTTAGAAAAGACCTTGATGTTGGGAAAGATTGAAGGCAAAGGAAGAAGGGGATGGAAGAGGATGAGATGGTTAGATAATGTCATTGATAATGAACATAAATTTGGGCAAACTCCAGGAGGCAGTGGAGGGGTGCCTGGCATGCTATAGTCCATGGAGTAATGAAGAGTCAAACATGACTTGGTGATTGAACAACAACAAATCACAAGAAGATCACAAGATATTTTTCAAATTCTTGAAATCAAGACATTCTTCAATGGTAATAGGAAAAGTCTTCTTTTTTTGTTGTTTCTTAATACAGACTAGTTTTACAGTTCTACATACATGGAAAGTCATTTATCTTCCAAAAATCACAATCTGCCATGAAAATACTGTATATATAAAATACAAAAACAGAAGATTGTTTTATTTCTTTGGGTAATCTACATCTAATTTGTGAACTGCTGCAACAACTAATTCAGACAGTAAGTATTCTGCTTAGGAAGATGTTAAAAGTAAGCATTACTTGATATTACATTAGATACAACCAACACTTATGCCTCGAACAGTTCCAAAAGGGAATTGGGATCACTCAATAACCAAAAGAGATAGGCTTCTTGATTTGAAAAGCATCATTTTCTTAGAATAAATCTAGACTACTCACATAGCCTTGGCAGCTCGATGCTTCATTGTACTGGTAGTTATTTGATTTTCTATCAAATGAAACAGAAAAACATCAACCATGCCAACATGTGAGTTAAAAAAAAAAAAAAAATCTGTGAATACCAAGGTCCTTCATTCCAAACTCATTATATTCACTTTTTAACCCCATGAACCTGGGCTAGCTTAGAAGCTGGCTAACTGTTCTATTTGTGTTCAACTGGCCATAGCCTTAAGGGGATTTTTCTGATAGATGGAGGTTAGTGGAGCATAGAATCTCCATCTATATATGTATCTGTGTGCATGCATGTGTGTATTTCCCCTTCTGCTTTTGCCAGCTAGCTAGAAGGGAGAGAAATGGCTAAAGTCAACAGGTTCTTTCTAGACATTTCTCTAGGCCAACAATAACATTAACATCAAAACTGAAGATTTCTCATTATTTATATTTTAGTATTATTTTCTCATTTAATGTACAATATATTCAGAATGCTCTGATAAAAAGGGATCCTCTCATTCAAAGAGGAGAACTTTGGACCTATCCTTACATTCTCTTTTATAGTTAATGCGTCAAATAAAAATACAAAATCAAAGTTGATTAGACAGGACAAAAGTATCCTTTCCTTTGCATAAGAAATCAGCTACATGAAGTTAAACATGTTACATATTTGCATCCCATAATACCACATGTGTTCATCTAAATGAACTTCATGGAATCTGTTGGCATAAAATTTAGGATGCTAATGAAGAAAAAGACATCATAAGATTAGTTAGCATCCCCAAAGAGACAAACCAGAGGTCAGAAGAGGTCAGAAGAGGTTAAAAAGTTCTCTATCTTATCAGAAAACAAACTACAATACAAAAAAAGCTCCTATCCTATCCAGATCTGGAGATCAAAGATAGTTTATCTTTCAGTTTGGCAATGTTACACAGAATTAATCAATCCACCTGTAGTAAAGTAAAAAAAAAACTTTCTACATTCCAGTCTACTATGTTCTGATAAACCATTAACATTGTTAGAAAAAAATAAATTAAAAAACAAAATACAAGAAAACCAATGTTATTTCTCAAGTGTAACAATACTATAAAGTCCATGTTGTGTTGCCTTCACCCTAAAAATCCAAATGCCAAAATAAACATAAATGAACCATGAAAACAATACAATATACCTTGGGAGGGAGGGATTTATTGTAACAGTGTAACTAAAATGTAAGTCCACACCTCTCCTGCACCTAGTGATAAAAGTATACCAATGAAGGTACACCAATGAAGGTATACCTCACAGTTTGAGAAATCCATGCTATATAGCTACATAATAATGCCAAAAACTAAATCATTTTAAATCTTCTTTGATCCAGAACTCTGTGTAATCAGTAAATTGATGAGAGGCTGATGAGCTTGCCCCTTTCATATTTAAGGGGAGAGAAATATTTCAAATATGCAAATACAGTTTCTATTCTGTATAATGAATTTCCCACTTTCACAGTAAAATTAGGGAACTCTTCTGTATAATAAAACTCTTCTGTATAATGAGCTTTCCACTTTCACCATAAAATTAGAAAACTCTTGTGTGGACATATTATTCTTGACAAGAGTCCTGCCGATTAGGATTAACCAGTTCTATACCATTTCTAGTCTTCCAATGGCTTTTTCAAGCTGGTGCATGAACCCATGGCTAAATTAGGGAGTTTCACAACTCTATTATTTATATATTCAATTTATATGGCCATCCATCTTATATACATGACTCTGGGCAACACACAATTCTATGGCCCTCCATATACCCAGGAAACAGGCTCTGTCACACACCCAGGACCCCAGGCTCAAAAATAGAAGCAGGCCTTTAAGGCCTTATGAACGGTAAGCGGGGGGGGGGGGTCAACTAATCTCAGGAGAGATGATATCCCAGTGAGAATACCAGCCAACAGACCTTAGCCAACGATACCAGCCATTTGGTAAGGAGACCAAAATTATGAATCCCAGCTCCCACTTCCTCACAGAACACTGCTAGCTTTTCCCACCAGAGTGGTACCTATTTAGGTACTTGCATTTCTACATGCTTTTGAACTGCTAGATAGGCAGGAGCTAGGGCAAATGACAGGAGCTCACTCCACCATGTGGTGCAATGGCCTAGAATCTTTTGTGTGGTAACCATCTTTGACCAACAAATCCAGAATCTTTAAGCTGCTGCACCATTGCACCCCTGTGGTAAATGGTGGCTCTAATTCATGTTTGATTAGGTTCACTCCTTGTCATCTGCCAGTGGCACTCTAGGCCCCTCTTTTCCTGCTTCATCTCCTTTAGCTCCTCTGTAAACCAGGGAGAAATCTGGGATCCCTGAGAGAGGAGTGGTCACTTGGGCACAATCCAATTCACAGCCTCAGCTATGCTTTTATTCCAAGTGTCTATTATGACATTAGTAGTTTTACAATATGTCATATCTTTTACTAATGGTTTTAAATAGTTTTACTAAAGATAATATTGCAGTTAGGCATTCTCATGGAAACTGCATGCTGGGTTGACCTTTCCCTACACACCCACTGTTTCTTTCCAAATATGTCTATGCCAGCATAAGAAATAAGCAAAAATAAATTGTTAAATTTGTTTCTTCCCACTCTGTAATTTTCCTGCCTTATTCTTGTTCAATTCAGTTTCTCAATCAAGTGGCTTTTTTAAAAAAATAAATAAATAAATAGCAAAGGTAAAGGCACTTACATCCCACTAACTGTATAGATTTTGGTAGGAATTTTTCTCTAATATAAAACATTTTATATTTGTTTTCAATATGATGCATTTTAATACATTATTTGAGTTGTGAAAAAATGGACGTTGATGTATACAGGTAGTCCTCACCTTACAACAGCAATTGGGACCAGAAGTACCATTACTTAAGTGATGCAGTCATAATGCATGATGTCACATGACCACATTGTAATTCTGGCACTCCTGGTTGCTGTTGTTAAGGCAGGTGAAGAGGCAAGATATGTGATAATGCATGTAAAGATCATGTGACTTGTTAAGTGAGGTCCACGACTTCCAAGTTCTTCCCCATTGACTTTGTTTGTTGGAAGCCAGCAGGGAACATCAGAAATCACAACCACATGACTGCAGGTCCCTTTGATGTCATAATTGCAAGCTGGTTACCAAGCATCCAAACTGTAGTTATGTGACTGCAGAGACATTGCAACAGCAAAACTATGAAAATCATTTATAAGTATCATTTGTTCAGCACCATCAAAATTTTGAACACTGAACAAATGGTCATAATTTGAAGATTACCTGTAACTGAGTATCAATTTCTGTATAACATTAGAATGTTTCTAAACCAAATGGACTGATTTCCTATTTTAGACAGTCAAGAGTCTACTAGAAAGTTTTGTTTACTTTGAACCATATCTCCCATATGAATGTTCCTTGTGGATCCATTTTCTTTCAGCCACCTTATAATTCAGTGTTACCTGACCACTAACTCTAGATCAGGGGTGTCAAACTTACATCATCACAGTGGTGTCATGTGACATATCGGGACTTTTTTCCCCTTCGCTAAACTGGGTGTGGGCGTGGCCAGCACGTGATGCATCTGGCCTGTGGGCCAGGAGTTTGACAGCCCTGCTCTAGCTCATTTATGAATACATTAAAAAGCACCAGTTTCAACAAAGATGCACACCATTTATACTTTCCATTTACAAAATTATATTTTCCTAATGCATTCAAAAGGGAGTTTTAATACAATAAAGGAAGATAATTATGATAAGCTACTACAACATATCAAGATAGATATGGAAAAGTGGAAGCATCTGCAATT
>JANHJO010010599.1:153931-167134 GCA_032468235.1 Pseudoxyrhopus heterurus
TGTGTGAAGTTTGGGCCGGATTGGTGGAGGCAGGGAAAAACGTATTCAGGACATACATACAAACATATATACACACATTTCTCTTTTATATATATAGAAGATTATGTTTAGCTTGGAGAAGAGAGGTTCAAGCGGTTGGATTTTGTCTTGTTTGGTTTTGCTCAATGTTCCGGCAACTATTTCCAACTAACTCAGTCTTTCTTCTATCTATGACTCACTAGTAGGGTGGGGTAAAATGGAATCTCCATTCATCAGCACTCAGGCAAGTACTTCCTGCTTTATATAGTTTCATTGTTCTATATATAAATTGACTGCAAACAGAAAGCAAAGTATAATAATTCTGATATGAACTGTATTATTCACACTTGTATTTCTTTCAAAAAAGAAAGACCTTGCTTTAGCTACAAAATGATAACACAGAAGATGTATGATCAAGTCATCTCTCAGTGTGACCCACTGATCCACACTTGCAAATATGTCCCTAATGCTCAGACCTTTTTCTCAGAAGAAAAGGATAATTCCAATGCCCCCACAGCATGCCCTTAAACACACATCCAGAAGATGTGATTTGTTGCTGTCCATACAGCTTCTCCATGTGATATTGTAAGAACCTTGAATTTGGTTTTCCTTGAGTAAAATTCAAATACTATAACTTGAGAAAACCACTAGTTTCAGTACAAAGTATGTGCCAAGGTTATGCTTGTAAGGCTATTCTATCATTTCCCCCTTAATTTCTTCTTCCAGAGAACTGGCAACCTACTGACCTGACACCCACTAGATCAGGGGTCTCCAATCTTAGCAACTTTAAGACTTGTGGACTTCAACTCCCAGAATTCCTCAGCCAGCTTAAGTCGTAAAGTTGCTAAAGTTGGAGACCCCTGCACTAGATGACATTAGTTTATCTCCTTTAATTGCAGTGTAATTATTGCCTGCTTTGTGCAGCCCTAAGGCAGCCACTGCACAAGAGTTCAAGAAAGAGGTTATGATGCGTAGGATGCTTTTGCACATATCCACCTATTTTTTCCTAACTTTTTACTGACTTATTGACTAGTAAGTGGCAGAGGTTAGACTCACCTTTCTTGTCTACCATCCAGTAATGTAGTTGTTTAGAATTGTTGAAACAACATGCAGCCTCTGGATAAATGAAGAATTGGAGTTTATCAAATTGCAGAACACAGCTCTGCAATAATTCAAATTGACGGGAGAGGAAAAAAACCGCTGCATGTTGGTGCTATATTTCTGCCAAGATACGTTCCATGAGGGAGTGGATTTTTTTAAAAGGACATTTCCGTGAGGACAGAAAGTGAGCAGGCCAGGCTTCTCAACACTTCCAACATTACTAGGAAGGAATTCTCTGCTGTCCAGGTCACAGAGTACCATCCTTTCCATCACCTTTTCAATTATGTGCATTAAATTGGGGAGAGGCTTGTCAATTTGGATGACCAGCCCACATATACAGGTACTCCTTCCTTACTGACCACTCATTCAGTGACCAAACTCACAATGGCACTGAAAATACAGACTTACAAATGGTCCTCAAAGTTGCGGCGATCATATTTCCGCAGTGATCATGATTTAGGCACTTGGGAACTGGGATGCTTTTACAATGATTGCTATATTCTGCGGTCAGGCAATTGCTATTTGTGACCTTCACAGTCGGTTTCCAACAAAGTAATTGGGAAAGCTGGCAGGAAGTTGCAAGTTGTGGTACTATGCTGTCAGATTTAATGAACCATGGTAATTCGCTTAACAACTGCAGAAGAACTGACATCAGTCATGTGATGTTTCAATTAATGACTGCATCTCTTAGCAACAATGTTCCTGGTTCCAAGTGCGATAAGTGAAGATTACCTGTAACTAACTAAGAAGTGGCTGCAGAAGCCAGATTTCAGTTTCCCTTGCAGTTCAAATAACCGCACAACCAACACAAAGCCAAGGAGTGGATAGAAAGAGATATTTCAAGAGACCTGCCAGGCTAACTCCTCTTTCACGTACTACAGATTGGATGGGACCTCTTCTTCCATTTTCCCAGGTACAACACTCAATCCAGAACACCTTGGAGCAAATTCAACCTGCCTCACAATGGATGCTCATGAAATAGAGGCTCCATTGTGAGGACATGTTTTCAGCAAAAAGTGGGAGCATCTTTCTGCCATGATAATAAGCCTCTGATGTAATTTGCGGAAACCTGTACCACATATCGATATCTATCAAGCTGACAACCTTAAGCATGCTGAAGTCAAGAAGAAGGTTAGAAGTGAACATATCATGAGTGTGTAGAAATCCAAATTCAGTGAAGGAAATACCATCAAACCAATTAATCCAGGACAATTCCAATACAGATGTTTAAATTAAACAATTTAAAAAAGCAGAATTAGAAAGGAAAATGATTGTAGGAAACAAAACTAAAAAAAAATCTGGAAAAACGTGATGGTTGTGTGTACACATACACTCACCCTCACATGTAATCTTAGAGAGAAATAAAAATATTGTAATGATCCCTATTCAGTCTTTCTACTGAAGAAGATATCTACATAAACAAAAAAAATCTATTAGGAAAAACATAGTAATTGTAATTAAGACACAACAGTTAGCTTTGACTAAACTTTTCTTTAAATGTACAATTTTTCAAAACTCTGTGGTCCTTTAAGAAACAAACCTCTTTATTTCTATAATTCAAACTACAATTATGGGAAGTTAGTCCATTGTAACTTGTCCACTTTACATAATTTATTTTCTACCTCTTTTCCAATTTAATTACTGCATATTGACTTTGAAATATAATACACTTTTTCAGGTTTTATAATGGCAGAATGCTGAAAAAGAGACACTCCCCGTTATATTGCAGATGATAATTATAAGCATTTGATAACCTATCAGTCAGAGATAGCTGACATGAGCACAAGCTTATTCTGGATCTCACAATTCAGATGTTTGTAACTCCAGTGGCAAAGCAATAACTCCTTGTATAATTATACCAATATAGTATGTTGTGTAATTCCTTATAAGATAATATGCTAACATGGCTAGTAGCTTTCGTTATTGTCCATATCAAGCGAAGTCCTGTGTGCTCTGCTAAGTGAAAGTGATGGCAAACATTTGGACTTGTAAGCCAGTAGTCATACAAGAGTTCATTTGTAGAAAGATTTTGGGCTCAATTAGGTGGGAGAGCTCGATGGCTCCCGTAACTCTGAAAGAAAACTGATGAGAACAAAAGGTTCCTAGTACAGGTAGTCCTCGGCTTACGACCAAAATTGAGCCCAATTATGTTGCTAAGCAAGACATTGGTTAAGTGAATTTTGCCCCATTTTACGACTTTTCTTGCCCCACTTGTTAAGTGAGTAGTTATGTTAGTATCATTGTTAAGTGAATCTGACTTCCCCATTGACTTTGCTTGTTAGAAAGTCACAAAAGGTGATCACATGGCCCCAGGTCACTGCAACTGTCACAAATATGAGTCACTTGCCAAGCATCTGAATTTTGATTACGTGGCCATGGGGATGCTGCAACAGTTGTTAAGTGTGCAAAACGGCCATAAGTCAGTGCTGTTGTAATTTTGAACTAGTCACTAGATGAACTGTTGTAAGTCCAGGACTACCTGTAGTATCACCTTTGTAAGTAAAGTTGAAAGTGAAGCAAAGATATACTTTACTGTTACATTTTCCTTTTGTTCTGTCATTCATTAGTTTTATAGGTTAACTATTGTGCGACTAGTCTGTTGGTTGGGTGTGAGCATTACATAAATGTGCTGTTACAGTGATAACACCATCAACACCCCCTCACACACACAGCAAGCAGAAGGCAATCCTCTAGTTACTGGGTAATCACAAACCTTCCATTAAGAGATATGCTTATGTTTACTGAATGTACAGATGGAATGAAAAAGTAACCATGATGGTTAATTCTGTTTTCTTTGACTCAAGAACAGATACAGATGGAGAAGATGTTAAGCTTAGGAAGGTAATGACAAACTTAGAAACGATAATGAAAACTAGGGAGAATTTCTATGACAACAAATAACCTGAGAAACAGTGAGGGAATTGGGATGGCCATCTTCAAACCACATATTTAGAGATGTCAAGGGCATTAGGACTCTTATAACCCAACATTCATTCCTAGATCAAATATAAGAGTGATTGCTCCCTTGAGGTGATAAACAGCAAGCAGACATACAAACACATATTGGGCCAGGAGTCTATGAACTAGAATTAAGGATTATGATAAGCAGGATTGTGGGATGACAGATTAGTAGAATGTCCTTTGAAGAACTAAGAGATGTTACTAAGGATAGGAGAGCTGGCAAGTTATTCATCCATGCAGTTACAAGGAACCCAACTCCATGTCTCCTAACAAGAAGTAAGAGATGAAAGAGGTATTAACTGTTTTGTCTATTTTAATAGTGAGATATTAGAACGGATTTTTGCCCTTGAAATTTTGGGTTTCATAAAGATTTGTATTTTTTTCCAATGGCTTTGTCTCTGACAGAATTGCAAACTATCTGCATCATCATGTAATTGTTGATAAACAAGAATACCGTTTTCTTTCCCCAGGTTGGCTAAATCTACATGCAAATAGGTCAGGGAGACATGGAATAGTCATTGCACTCTATATAACCCTATTATGTTGAAGCTTTCTGAGCCAGCTCCAAAGTGAGCAAGAAGTTGTGACATTAATGTGTGAATTTTCAATTCAATGGCACTACTGCACTATTTACATGTGAGTCCCACCAAACTCTCTCTCTTCAAAGCTTTGAAATTCAAGATCTGATTCTCAAAATATCAGCATTTTATTTTTTAAGGTCAGCATTTAACAGAAATTTCCTTAACCAAAATCTAAGTCTGCAGACTGCTAGTCTAACTGGATAATATAATGAAAAATGCCAATTAGATTGATACATGGTAGATGGAGATATGAACAGTATACTGTGTCCCAGATTCCCACTGTTTCCCGAGTCTAGCATCCACGGACTGCAAGTTAAATCCAGAATAATCATTGCGCTTCCCTAACTCTAAAATCTGGACCTAGCCTTTCAGCAAGTTTCATACAAACAGCTCTCCCATTAGCTTTATCCCCTTTATCACAACACCATCCCCTGAACTTGACACCATGCCAACTGGAGTCATCAATGCTTAGTCAGCTTCTAAACATTTGCAAATGATGTGCAAACCGGACAGCCATTTCCCTTTTTCCAGCAATGTCTGGTCCTTGTATTTTTGTAAAAGATTATTGCACACAAGTAGTAGGGTACTTTGCTTTCCTCTCATTTCTATTTCCAACCACTTTCACTTAAGAAGGCCAGCAGAGAGAAAAGATATTTTTGCAAGGTCTATTCTACAATGTTGGGAGCACAGAGCAAGGGAAACGGGGAAGACAGGCCTCTGTGGATGACTTCGTAATTTGAGGATGGAAAGAGTTAATTCACAAAATAAAAGATAAGCATTTTATTACAATCAAACTTAGTATAAAAGTGTTTTTCACTTATTGTGTACATGCACAATAGTTTTTATAAATCAACTAATACAATGTACTTTATTTAACTGGGATGTCCCAGGTTCAAGGGATTTTGATAGACATTCTTCTGAACTTTAAAATCTTTTGAACTTTAAAATCTATTTAAGATAAACAGATAAATCTATTTATCATTAGAGTTCATTGGGAAGTTATATATTTTTTATTTAAATTTAAATCATAATATAAAATGAAAATAAAGATAGTAGGGAAATAGGGAAGGGAAAAAGAGAAGTGCAGGATAAAGGAGAAAAAGAAAGAAAAGCAATGACTTCCAACTTTTTTTCAATGTAGTAGCATAAAAAATAAAGTTGTGGCATCTCCATGGTCATGTGAAGAAAATTTTGGCACTTGGCAACTGGCATTTGTGATAGTTACACTGTTCTGGGATCATGTGATTGCTATTTGTAACCTTCTTAGCTGGCTTCTCACAAGCAAAATCAATGGGGGATGCTAGGTTCACTTAACAGTATGATTTATTTTAACAACTGCAATGATTTGCTTAACAACTATGGCAGAAAGGTCATAAAATGGGGTGCAATTCACTTAGCAACTGTCTTGGTTAGCAATGGAAATTTTGGGCTCAACTGTAGTCCCAAGCTGAGGATTACCTGTATACTGATTATTACTTGTATTATAAACTTACAGCATTGTCTTAGAGAATCAGTTTGTACTGTCTATCACTTATGATAGAGATTCTACCTGTATAATTCATAAGCAAACAGCCACTCACCAAGGCAATAAACTAAACAAACTGTTTAGATAGGCAACCTACATCACCTACAACTTAAAAGTCACATTTGTGCCAAAGAGTACTGATTATTTGATTACTTAGTGTTAACATCAATGGATAAATTAAATTAAAACCTGGCTAGGTAAAATTAATCTTCCTGAGAAATATCTGTTATAGCTCATGTTCTTTGGAATATCTTACCACTTGGGATAAGGTTGGCCCTGACCTAGTAGCCCTTTGGAAGCCTTTTAAAGACCTGGCTACCCTTGAAGAATGTCCGGAGACTTCAGTTAGTCCAGAATGCAGCCACGCGAGCGATTGTGGGTGCACCTCGGTACACCCACATAACACCTCTCTTGCGCGAGCTGCACTGGCTGCCTATTGGTCTCCAAGCCCAGTTCAAGGTGTTGGTTATCACCTTTAAAGCCCTACATGGCTCAGGGCCAGGCTACCTCCGAGACCGCCTCCTACCACCATATGCCTCCCAGCGCCAGGTTAGATCTCATAGGGTTGGTCTCCTGCGGGTCCCGTCGGCTAAACAATGTCGGCTGGCGGGCCCGCATGGGAGGGCCTTCTCTGTGATGGCTCCGACTCTCTGGAACCAACTTCCCCCAGAGATTAGGACCAGCCCCAGCCTGGTAGTCTTCTGAAAGGCACTGAAGACCTGGTTGTGCCAGCAGGCTTGGGGTTGATATGAATAGTTCAATGAATGCAATGTAGTATTTTAAATCAGTTTTAAATTTTTATTACTATGTTATTTTATATGTTTTATTGTGTGAGCCGCCCGGAGTCCTCTGGGAGCAGGCAGCATAGAAATTGAATTAATAAATATAAATAAATAAACTTATGGTATGAGATCACCATCCATTTTTGGTCATTCTGACATAAATATCAGATAGCATTAACCTCCCAAGATATTTCTTTAACAAATTAACATCAAAATTGCCTGAACAGTGCAAAGCTCAAGCTGCAGTAAAGTTTTTGAGAAACTGTAAGCACCTATGTAACTTCTTTGGGCAGAGAATGGGTAAAGAGAATGTCTTCGCATTTTCATAGCATCTTCCTTGGGCTTAGCATAGTTAAGACATGTTATAAATTTTACAGCTTTGCTCTTTTTGCAGCTATAAATGGAATTTAAATGGAAGAACTTCCTTTATAAAATTGAATAAATGAACAAGTTCTTACTTTCTGTTCTTCTCTTAGTCACCCCTTTGACTACAAAAGAACCAATAATAGATATCATCTCTAAAGAAATTAGTTTTGATCAAAATGAAGATCACTATCCACAGTGCCACTTTCCTAGGGATATTTTAGTCTCACATTCTGCTCTCTTGATTTCCTTGTCTTTATGATGCAACAAGAATGCAAAGCAATAGTAACCTACTTGAGTATAAGTTCTGCTCACCACACTTTGGCTTTTTTCTGTGTACATTTATACAAGAATGCAATGTTAATTAATTACTTGGGATCTAATCTGAAAACATTCCTCCTCCCCCACCCCACCCTGACCCTACACTTCTCATTTTCTGTTCCAATGCACATCAGTCACAATGTATGTTGCACAAACTGGCAAGACAGATGCTACAATGGTTTGCGGGTCATCAGTTCAGTTCAGAACAAGCCTGGTAAGGAGATTCATGGGATTCTGTGTTGTGTCAGCCTGAATCTGAATGATTTTCTTAAAATAAAATAAAAAAAGTTGTGAAGTGACTTATTAGCTCACAAGATCTGGATAATCTGAATTTTTAACAGATAATGTGAAAAATAAAATAAGTGTTGTTAGCATCATTTGTAAGTAGCATCATAATACCTCTACCTATCCCTAATTATAAAACAAATTAAAGATTATTGAAAGATAAGAGAGTTGAACTGAATTGAGACTAATCCACCAGGTCATTATGGGATTTGGAATACCAAAAGATTTTCAGATTACAATCTAAAATATATATTTTAAAGAGACAAAGTAGGCATTAAATACTTATTCCTAAGGATTAATAGTAAACCTGCTATACACCAGTGCTTGTAATACACAAATCGGCTTTGCAATCCAAATATAACATTCACCCTGCTAAGTAGGAAAAATGCCTCATTTTTTAAATCATTTTGTTTCAAACAACTCAGTATTTTTAAAGAGCCATTAAAAGGATAAGCATTCTGATAATTAGAATATGACAACATGCTGTGTGTGATTCAGAAGAAGCAAAGAATCTATGTAAAGACTGAGGGCAAGATGAGGTTCAGATATTACAAAGAGGATAGTCTTCCCCATTTAACTTCTTTTTTTTGTATCTCATATTAAAAAATAAGCAAAAAATATGCATAGCTTTGAAACTATTAAACAGTGCAAACAACCAGAATCTATGTGTTAATGGTGGAACCACAGTAAACCTGGTATGGGAGAGCAGGACGAGAAACAATATCACATCTTATCTTCAGAATTAAGAAGTGCTTCAGACTGGCTTTCTAGTTAACATTAAAAGCCAGAGACATATGGGTAAGCCAGCTGCACAACAATACTGTTTTCTCCCAAAAGGAAAGGACTCATGTATTCATCATGAGCCAGATAGCCGTGGGTTTACAATCATCCTGGGATTGTATGGGACAAAATCTTGATGAAGCATCATCCATATCATTATAGTAACCTCATAGGAGTCCCATGATGCGCTTAAATGCATCACTGTGGGAGACAGATTAATCAGGCAGCTTTGGTTTCCTTCTTCTGCGTGCACGTATGTGTTTTAAATTGCAAGTTCTTTCCAACCCATTTATGATTTAGTACATCCTTATTTTTTTAAAAAAAAATGAGCTGAAGGAACATCTAAATTAAAAGAGCAGGCTAAATTCAGCAACTATAACTATTCTTGGTAAAAAAAAAAAAAGGTAGAAGAAGAACATTGTGCATGTACATGGTTATTTTTAAGCTCTTAAATATAAACAGTAACTCTAAGTTACTAGTAAAATCAAAGCTATGATTTAAGAAATTCAAACCCTCTGCTTGATAAATTTGTCAGTCTTTCTATCTTTCACATTGTTTATTGCATTTTTAGCCATTTAAGTATAAATCTGTGGACACTGGTAAATTCATATTAAATTCAATTATATAAGAAAAGATTCAAGGGAAATATAATGCTGGAAAACAATGCAAATCCTGGCTGAAGAAATTGTCCATATAATTTGCAAAAATGCATTGTTTCAGAGAGTTACATGAAAACAATCCATAGTGCTGATGTTCACCAACCTTTGACAGGAAGCAGAAAAGGAAGACAGCAAGGAGAAGGAAGAAGACACATGCAAAGCATGAATTCTAAGTGCATCTATCCTTCACTGACTTTGACTTTATAGCAAATATTTAAAATAAAACAGTTATTACCCAGGAAGAGTGGCAAGTGTGCATCCACAAACACACATTGACTTGCCAGGAAAAGTCTGAAAAATAGCAACTCAGTGACAAGCCACAAAACGATAACTCAATTGCACTGCTTGGAAATGCAAGATTCCTACAATCAACCTATTCTGTCCATTTCTCATGTCTGTATCGTCATTAAATTTTGCCAATGGAAATCTTTTTTATAGGCAACTCTAACCAGAAACTTATTTTCCCACCAAGATTAGTAACATTCCTAGAACCAGTCCTCTATAGTAGTCAAGATGATGAACTAGAACTAAGGAGACAGGGGTGACTTTGGATCAATTACTATTGTTCAGCCCAACCTATCTCACAAGTTTGCTTTTTGTAGAAAAAAATGAGGAAGGGAATGCTCCATAAGAAGCTTTGATGTGCTGGACAAAAAGCAGAATAAAAATCTATGTACTCAATATGTTTATTTATTTATTGAATTGATTAATTGAATGTGTATGGTCACCCATCTCAGTTGACCAGGCAGCCAACAATGCTTAAAAACAGAATAAAAACAATATAACAAAATTCTGTAACATAAATAACACCCTGGAAAAAAACTGTGTGATAAACAAGTAATACTGTAGAACCATGAAATGGGCTTATCCATACCTCCAGAGCTCCAGGCACAAACAGCAAAAGCAGGTACTGAAGTAAATGATAAATTATTTCCTGGACATTGTTTCCATTGAGAGGAAATTCTGGGATGCAATGAGAATTATGGCTAGGAGAAAATTTGCTACATTGTATCTTGCATTATGATCTGCTTTCCAGGAACATCTTCTCATGACCTCCAATACTCTCTGTAACAATAAGCAAATGATCTGAAAAATATATTTCTCTCTCACATGCAGTTACACGTATGAATTAGTTTATGCATACATAATCATCCATCCTAATTAAGGACAATAGGTTGTTTTTATTTATTAATGTAAATGAACATCACTTAAAGGTCCCCAATCAGAGGTGCTATTCAGCCAGTTCCGACAGGTTCCGGAGAACCGGTAGCAATAATTCGGAGGACCGGCAAATACCACCTCTGATTGGCTGGCCGCGGCAAATACCACCTCTGATTGGTCGACCACCAAGCCATGCCCACAGAACCGGTAGTAAAAAAAATTGAATCCCACCACTAGGTCACCTAAGGAACAAGCCTCAAGTCTCCTTTATTGGAACCTTACCTCAACTGTTGGCTACCCTTACTTCACTGCTGCCTTTAACCTCACCAGAGACAGTAACTTACTAGGAACTCCTGTTAGCATCAATTTGAAGCTAATAAGCTTTCTTATCATGTAAAGGTGGTAACTCCATAAAAGGGCTACGCCCTCTTGTATTGTTGGTCATTCCACCAGCTCAAACAAAGCTAATAGTAAACAATAGCCTAATCAAGGAACCACCAAGATCACCCCCCAACACTAATAGAACAAGACAGAAGTGTATAAAAAGAGAGCAATTTACATTCCCTAGGGCAGTGGTGCCCCCCACCCACAATGCAATGTGCCCCTCCCCTCTGCGCATGTGATCCTGGGTTTTTAGCTGAAAAAAGCAGGAAAAACAGCTGTTTTCCCCATTTTTCAGCTAAAAACCTAGGGTCACACGCGCCTGCGCAGTGAAGCTGGGCTGGCCGACAGCTGGCGTGCCAGGTGACATGGCTCTGCATGCCACTTTGGGCACGCGTGCCATAGGTTCGCCATCACAGCCCTAGGGTGTGACAATGTTACCCAGTTGGGTAATGAAACGTCTGCAAGAAAACAATCAACCCCAGAAAGCATCAAGGACCCCACATTCAACCCTGAGCTACAAATATTATCTTCTATTGTATAAATTATTAAGATTATTACTATTAATTTAATGTCCTGTACTGATTTTTTTCTTACACAAGAATAAATCAAACTAAAAAATACTTTGTATTCCATGTTTCTGCATTTAAATTTTCTTTATGGGAAAGTCCAGCAGCTAATATATAGTATACACATTTTACCAATACTTGGACAGATATGATTTTTATTAAAACCTATGGAATGCTCAGTTATATAGCTGAAATGTCAAGAAAATCCAAGTTTCCTTGAAAAAGAGCTTTTTTTAACGTATCTCTCTGCCTTTTAGATTACTTAAGAATGAGGCTCCTATACATCTTCAACTAATAGAAGCCATAAAAAAACTTTTGTAATATTGGAACCAGTTGAGAAACCACAAGTATTCAAATGCAGGAAATCATGATTTTATAACATTTTAATGTGATCTCCTCTTGGGAAACAAAGTTAGCCAAGCCTTATTTCTGTACAGGAAATATTCACTGTATATTTGTGGTATGGGGCACAGCTGCACGTTTTTCACCTGTAATGCCCACTGGTATTGTGGCTTATTGCATTGCATCAAGATTGCCTTCCTGTCCGGAAAGCCCTCTAAGTACAAACAAGATTCTGAGCTGAGGTTTTATTTTCCCTTGGTATCAGAATATGGTAATTCAAGAGCCATGAGAAATAATTTTAACCTTTAGGAAGAAATACATAACATTCCTTTATTTTTAGAAAAAACATGTGGCCAGCTTATCTTATCAATTCATCAAGCTACTAGGTTTAGAGCAAATGCAGGTGTGCTGAATAGATCTGTGAATTAAAATGTGCCACAAAACCTGCATCAAGTCTCAATAAAAAGGGGGAGGGAAATTAAATGAACAACTAAACATACATTAAAAGCAGTCTCACAAAACACACAGAATCAGAGGGAAAAGAAAAATGCATTACACATAAAGTGCGAACATATATATGGAAATAAAGTCATACAAAACCAGTATCATCGGGAGAAAAGCCACTAGGTATTTTTTTTTTACTATGTGTCTATCCACAAGCTATCTTAAAACTTCAACAGCAACAACAGAAAACAAGGAATACTTTCAAGAATTCTGGCTCTAATATTTATCTGGCTTTCCATTTTTCTGCAGTAAAGACACTATACCATTGTATACAAAACTACCCATGTGAATCAGATCATCAAGACATCTAGCCCAATATTTACCATTTTAATTCCCCACATTATTACCTGAGATTTATAATGGCTTTGTGTACATGTCAAACACACATTTGATACATGCACTTATTAAGCTTTAATTGTTGAGTCATTTTTGCTCATGAATTTTTTATTAAAAGAAAATTCATTAACAACCAAAAACACTGAAAAAGCAAGTGTGTGTGTGTGTGTGTGTGTGTGTGTGGAGAGAGAGAGACAGACAGATAGACAGACAGACAGACAGACAAAATATTCTGTTAATTACAAATGACCATAAGCAAGCTGAAATTACATTATTTTACATCTAAATTCTACAGGGCCCTGATACTGCACATAAGAAAAAATGTCCTTCTTTGGAGGACACTCTCTTGAGAGTTCCAGTACAGTGCGAAATACAAAGGAGTAGAAAATCTAAAACTTCACTGATTGTAATACAAACATTACGCTTCTTTCTTGTTAATAATAGCTAATAGAATTAGACATACCGTATATACTCGAGTATAAGCCGACCCGAGTATAAGCCGAGGTCCTAATTTTACCCAGGAAACCTTATACT
>JANHJO010010599.1:172160-184056 GCA_032468235.1 Pseudoxyrhopus heterurus
CTGGTGGGATTCGATCAGCCAAACTGCTGATCTGCAGTTCTGTGTTCTTAACCACTTGAGCCACTGCAGCTCCTCAAATTTCATTTAAATTTGATTCTCTACTATACTGAACCGTTTATGTCAACCCCAATTTCTATTATTCTACTATCCCACCCTATTCCATCATAAGACTTGGGTAAAGTTTTCTCATACCTTTGATGTAGCAGCTGCACAGATATTAAGCAGACAGCAATTCATTCACAGTAAAAGTAAAGTGAAGAACAGCCAGACAGGTAAGTTTTAATTTTACAGGCTCTCACTGATGGCTAGAACAGAAGGATGTTCTACCTATATTACTGAACACCACTCAATCTTTTTAGGTCTGAGCCTGCCAATATCGCTAGCTTTTTGGCATTGTCTTTGTTGCATTTGGAAAATAAATTTTTAAGAAGAGGAGAAGGTTCTGTAAATGTAAACTGTGATTCTCTTTATAGCTTTTTATAAATAACAGGGCTTACAATAGACAATGACTGTGTTTTTCAAAATACCCTACATATGCTAAGATGTTTTAAAAGCATTTTGAAGTGCTACATTTTAAATAGTCAGAGCTATATATTTATATTTAGTTGACTTTTCTAAGATTGCCAAAAGGCCTCAAACGCTGCATTTTTTTTAATTTAGAATATATATAATTATTTTTAAAAAACCACTAGAAAACTCAAAAGTAAAGGAAGATGTGTTCATTCCACAATAACAGATTTTGCCTTGTGCTGCTGCAGCTTTTACCTTCTTTCCGTTTCAGCCTTTGGGATGAAGATATTTGCTCTATGCATGTAACACTGGCTCTGTGGCTTTGGTGGCCATTGCTGACTGGCTTCTGGGTATGCAGTACTGCCTTTGATCCAGTTCTTACCTCTTGCATATTCTCAAAGGCCAATCTTATTTTTTTTTAAAGGCATTTAGAAAACAAACAAGGAGTGGCCAGGGTAGTGCTTGAATGCATGCCCAAAAATTAAGCTTGGTTTCTCTCATCCCATTTTCAAACAATTACAACCCAACAAAATCTTTAACTGCTGACCACAGATTCATAGGTGATTTTACAATGAACGATGAGAACATTCTCCAAACGTACAGAACCTTGGAAAAAATTATAGCATGAGTTGAAGTGGGGGGGGGGCTGGCAGGCTGCTGCTCTTACCCTGTTTAATATCATAGAGGAGATTCAGAAGGTTTGTGAAGTGCAAGAGCTGAGACATTACTTATACTTCATTTGGAAATTCTTGCAAAAATAATTTTCTGCTGCCACCTTGTGGCATTACTTGGTTAAAAAAAAACAATGTATGGTATTACGGAATGGGTTTTTAAAAACAATCCAGAAATGGAACATCAATATCTTTTTTATTTTGAACATGAAATCAGTTTGCATTTAAAATTCACATTTCAGACACATTCAGTTGATGTGTTGCAAGTGTATAAACACATTCCTACATATCCACACACGTACAACTGTCACCATCACCACCTCCTCCAATTGGCCAGTTTTTGACTGATGAAATTTCATTAAAAGTCTTTGTTACCACTTTTTTCCTTTCTTCTTTTTTGTGCACTATTTTTTCTATTTTGTTGATGTTAGGCTTGAATGTATGCTTTTGTTTCATTGTTTGTTTTTTTGTTTTGTATTTTACTTTTTATTATAAAATAACAAATAATATTTTTAAAAAGTCTTGTGGTGACACTATGTAAATCCAAAGGTTTAGAGGGTATATATATGTACTCTGGAAATGAAAGACACCTACCCACCCCCTTTCCAGCCATGTCTATTACATGGCACGGCCACTTGCCATTATTGCTGGCCGTGGGGTGGGGGGAGAGTGGCTTCAAGACATTGTTGACTCCTGGTGAGTTTTCCTGGCAAGATTTCAGAAGTGATTTGCCATTGTCTACTTCCTAGGATTGAGAGAGAGAGAGTGATTGGCCCAAGGTCACCCAGCTCTTTTTGTGCATAAAGGAGGCTAGAACTCACAGCCTCTTGGTTTCTAGTCTGACAGTTAGCCACCACACCAATCTGACTATCTGTGACCTTGCCCTCCAAAATAATATTAAGCTTGATCTCCAGCTACTGAAAGCTATCCATAACTTTCTATAAAGCTCTTACACAGGAACAAAATAACAGAAACCATCTTTAACATAAAACATAATTTTAAAAAGATATTTTGAGATTAAATATATACTAATTCTCCTAAACCTTTATTTTCTTTCATTCATTCATTTATATGTCTTTTGCTGTTATAACAGTGCCTATCGTTTTAATTTTCAGTGTTTGACCATTGTTAGTCTCTATAATATTTTATGATAGATTATACTGCAGTTGGTTTTGCAAGCTAGTCAGAGTTACTAAAGGAATATATAGTAAGTAATTTTCAGAAATAACATTTTTAAAACTGAAAAGAAATAACTAGTAAAATGTAGGGCTAAAGCATTCTGCAGTGGTAACAGTGATAGTAAATAAAAAATCAAGGTAAAACCATGATTATAAATGGAGAGTTTTATCAGTTCAGGCTGATAAACCAATTAACCTACCTTGGCAAAGATATCTCTCAAGTGTAATTCACATGCTGAGAAATGTCTTATTAAATTACTGCAATGTGTTTTATGGAGGCTACCTTTGAAAACAGTCTGGAGATATCACTGGCTGATACACACATGTTCTGCTAATGTATTGCCATATGGAACACCTCTGATGTCCAGTTCCAAGTAATGCTACATCAGTGTCTTTGTCCCTATTTTATTTGCCCCATTTGTGAAGTTGGGGATGCAAAACAGGGAAAACATATGTGGGAATGCAAGTAACATTTAGAAGTTCTTAGAAAATTGGAGATACAGTATTTACCAATCAGATGTTTCTTTAAATTTTCTTTCTTTCTTTCCTTGTTTTTTCTGGATCACTGGGCCAGGTAAGAGGCAAATGATCATACAACGTTTTCAGATAAACATGCAGCAATGCACCACCATCCTCTTGCTATTAATTTTAACATCATGTATTATGTGATATGCTTCCTGCAGTTCATCACTTTATACTTTGTATTATTAATTACTTGTGTATTGTCCTATAATGGTAAAAATCTGTTTGCCGCTAAGAGTTGACAATGACTTAATGGCACATAATCAATCAATCTTGGTCATGGAACTCTAGCCATATAAAAGAAGAATAAATATTTAGCCAAAATACACATTTTTCAAGACTCTTTTTGTTCATTTCCTTTTTTCACTTTGAGTTCTTTAAGTCCACCTTTTTTGAACAATGTACTCAGTTCAAGAAATCTAATTAGTTATTATGTTAGTTATTTAAACCAGCAGTCCCCAACCTTTCTGGTTCTCAAGACCACAACAGAGGAGGCGGCAGCAAGAGGGGAGAGAGGATGGCTTTGCATGCACACCCGCTGCCTGTGCAAATGGAGCTTCATGCGCTCATGTGCTCCCCTGCCACTCATGTGGCCTGGTTCCCAATGGCGGCAGACTGGTACTGGGTTGCAGACCAGGGGTTGGAGATTCCTGATTTAGACTACAGATTATGCCTAAAGATCTGTAGATTTTGGTAATAAAATTGTTTATTCTAAGACTTCACAATATTATGGAATTTCAGATCCACTGGAATGCATCATATATTTTAGACAATTGCCTCTGGCCTATCCCACTCAACTTTAGTCATTAGAACTAACAAGTAGATTACATGCCTAGCATTACATCTTGCCATGCTATAGTTAGAAGTTTCAAGCTCCACAAATGTTCTTAAAAAATGAAGCTCTCTAATTGTCCTCGTGGGCAAGAGGAGGTGACCATAGAGAATCTGAGGCTATTCATGAGTGTACTATATTTGGAAACTAAGAGCAAGGGGAGTGGATACTTTCTAATAAATGAAAGATGAAGGCATGGTACACAAGTAAGAGCAAAGAAAAATTAAAATAAATTGTGCATGAGTACATTTTAGAGGAATGCAAAATGCAAAAAGAAATTAAATGCATGAACAGAGTGTGAAAAAAACTGCAATTACAGAGAAGGTACAATTGTATCCGTAAACCATAAAATGAGGCATCTGTTTTAGATGCCAAGAAAATTTGTTAAGAAAGTATAAAATAAATTGTTAGATGACACTGCTATGACATGGAAAAATTACAGCAAATCAAACACCTAGAGGGTACCCGATTGGGGAAGACTATACAACCATTGAGTCTCTACTCAGGAACACATTTAGAATCATTTGTTTCTATCATAAATAAATGTAAAAAAGAAGAGAAAAAAGTATTTTTATAGGTATATACGGTAAATTTATCACAGTCATTGGCACTCCACTTGTTCTGTTGTGCTATTAATAATCCTAACATGGCAGACTGCATTTAGTCCTTACAGCACACTGACCAAAATTTGATAGAAAAGATGTAAAATCATGGAGCAAAATGGGTTGAAGGCACTCTACAACCTCTTCACATTTCAATTCCACCAGAAGAAACAGTAGTAGCAGTAATAAAGGGCACCCCAAGTTTGAAGGTCCCTAAACTGAATGCCCAATGATCATCAGTATCCAGAAAACTAGAGTTGATAATCTCTAAAATCTACTGCTATGTTCCTTGTGGAAAGCTTTCTGAAATATTGCTTTATATTACTTTTACTAGTGGCTGTGGAAATGTTACTGTGTATTCTAGAGAGAGACTGTAAAAAGACAGATGTGGGTGTTCTTGCTGCATTACATCCAATTTTATTGGTGTTAAAGTAACTGCTAAAAAGAAAAGATCCATTTTATACCAGTGCTTTTCATATTTAGTGTGATTTAAATGTTTAATTACTTCTTGGGTCATTAGGATTTACTCATTCATCATTAATATACTGTAAGTGGCCATGTAATACATTGGCTGTTTTATTATTAGAATTATATCTGTGGGATAAATCTACAAAGCGAGTTTTTGGCAGCCGTTTTCAACAAATGAATAGTCTTACTGTTGACTATATAGCTTTAAAATATCTTCCCATTTGTGTTTTACAAAATTTGGTCATGGGTCATTTTAAAACATCAACTACTGTGTAGACCATATTTCCAGCATGATAATCTTAAGATCTGATCTTAAACTATATCAAAGCTACCATAGCTTCCATCAGTTCTTTCCAAATAAAGAGAGATTTATAACATTAAGAACTCTTCCAGACAACCAGTTTTTTTTTTCTGTTGTCCATGCTTTCTGACTGCATAGATAACTTCTTTCAATATTAATGGTGCCTGCAGAACCCTGAGAGCAAATCAGAAGTCCTGTAACTGCTCATTTTCCAGTCAGCAGGGACTGCCTTATCCCATCCTCTTAATTTTGTATTAAAAGCATCTTCCCTACTCTGTGATGGGAAGACACTCAGCCTGTTGTGTCCTGTTGTCCACTACCACACTGGAATTACAGGAGCTAGGAGGCAGGATGATCCACTGGTCCCTCAAATCACCATCACAAAAGTCACTGCTGGAGTATCTTGGTAGTACTCCACAATCGCAGTGAGAAGAGAAGAAACATGACATAATACAAGTTCCTGGTAAAGATGATGGGGGAAATCAGTTTGCCTTAATGTGGCAGCTGCACCCATATCTAGAAAAGTCATAAGAATAAAGGAAAACTTAAGGGTACGTTAGTAAATCGTGCGGTATTCAATTACAGGATTCCAAAATAACTCTGTGGAACACTATTTCTCAAACCTGGCAACTTTTAGATGTGTGGACTTCAGCTCTCAAAATTCATGGCTGGCTGAGGAATTTGGTAGTTGAAATCCACACATCTTAATGTTGCCAAGTTTGAGAAACACTGCTATACAAAGATAAAAAAACAATACTATTATTCTTTCTGATTAAGTAAGGTTCCCCCAGTAATGAACAGCATTTGGCCTCTGCCGCATTTCCTTTTGCTCGTCCTATCCAAGCAGCAGCACTGATTCCTATCTCTTTATCTTGGAGAGCCCTGGTTTCATTTAACTCTCTGATATGATACCAGAAGAAAGAGTGACTATAATGGATGAAGCAGAGAAGACTGTTCCCCTTAATCAAGGTACTCAGGATGGCATCAAGTGTAGTTCTGTTTGTAAATACAGCATTGTGGTTTATGCCTGCAGCTCACCACCTTGAATGTTTCTGAGACAAAGTGACCACTCAGCTTCACAGAAAACTAAAATGATCATTCTTTTTCTCTTTGAGCTGGAATGTCAGGGATCTAATGAGATATTCCAAATGACTTGCATATCCTTCTTAATCTGAACTGTTACATATGCATGTGTGTGTGTGTGTTTGTGCATGAGAAAGAAAGGGAGGGAGAGGGAGAGAGAGAGATGGTGAGACTTTCTGAGCATAAGTCTTTGGTAGCTTGTCTGAAATCTGTAATGGAATTCAGATCCTGGTAAAGCAGGAACTACAGCATCAACAATGTTTTTGATGCTAGCAAATGTATTAAAATGTTTAAAGAAAAATATACTTTATAAAATGTTTTAAAGTACAGGCATATCTTATTTTATTGTGCTTCGCTTTATTGTGTTTTGCAGATATTGCATTTTTTACAAGACCCTCCAGCAGCAAAAATTTATGATTTGCTGAAGGCTCAGATGATGATTTGCATTTTTTAGCTCTAAAGTATTTTTTAATTAAGGTATCCACATTTTTGTTGTTTTTAAACATAATGCTATTGTACACTTAATAGACTGCAGTATAATGTGAACATAACCTTTATATGCACTGTGAAACCCCAAAATTAATGTAAATGGCTTTATTGTGATATTCATAATACTGAGTGGTCTGGAACCAAACGTGCAATATCTCTAAGGTATGCCCGTATATGGCCTGCTGAACAAGATTAATGAAAAGGATTAATGTTCTTGCTCATTTGTTTCTGATCTCTCAGAACTGTTTTAAGATTTCCCAACCACTCTGCCTTCTTTCGTGGAAAGATTAATGCTAGAGCTGAAAGAAAGGTCACTTCCTCTGATGCAAGCCTGCCCACACACAGTGACTTTAAGTTAATTTGTCCTGTGTACATGTTGCTGAGTTGCTGACACCTACCTGCCTGCTTCCCTTGCCCCGCTAAACCTTTTAAGGGTAAGCAGAGCACAGAACAAAGGGGAAAAACTAAGGGCAGGAAATGAAAAAAAAGAAAGGAGACTAAATTTATTTTACGTGAATGGCATCGACTGTACGAGTAGTCCCGGACTTAAAATCACAACTGAGTTCAATATTTATGTTACTAAGCAAATGTTAAGTGAAATTTGCTCTGTTTTATGACCTTTCTTGCCATGGTTGTTAAGTGAATCTGGCTTCCCCATTGACTTTGTCAGAAGGTTGCAAAAAGCAACCCTGGAACACTAAACCATCATAAATATAGGGCAGTTGCCAGTTGCCAAGCGTCTGGATTTTAATCACATGACCAATCACAGAAAAATGGTGGTAAATCACTTTTTTCACCACTATTGTAACCTTGAAAGGTTGATAAATGAATGGCTGCTTTTTTTCCGTAAGCAGTCAGACAACCATCAATTGTATTTTAATAATTGAGCAAATAAAAAATCAACAATACCATTTTAGATAGCTAATAAAGATTGTATTGCTGTGTTTTTGAAATTCCCATCGACAACTCCAGATAGCAAATTCATAGTTATGATTCTTCAGTGTTTTCAGTTTAGTCAGTCTTCAAAGGCAGAGGCTAGTGCTTACCAGTCTTATGTATTTATGCAATGTATGTGCTACTCAGTTTCAGAAAAGATCCTTTACTTCACCTATGGACTAGCATGTTCCCAAAGAGCATTATATGTATCCCTCTGTCAAGTATGTGCCCCTGGTAACTTGATTTCTATAATGGCAACCCTCTTCTATCTACAGACAGTCCTTGACTTATTACTGGTTGTTTAGGGACTGTTTATAGTAACGACAGACCCATCCAAAAGCTCCTTATGTCCTGATTCTGAAGTTACGAAGTCCAGATGCCACCCTTCCATGGTCACATGGCCGCATTTTGGGTGTTCGGAAACCAGCTTGCATTTACTGCTGTTTGCAGCATCTCTGTCGATGCTGGCTTTCTCCGGCAACAAAATAAAGAATGGCAAACAAGGAAATCCGTGCGGCCAATGTATTTTTACTCAGTCATTGTTGAGAGACCAGGTACATAGAGTATAAAGCTCGTATGGGTTTAAAACCAGCGACACCCGGCTAATCTAACAACTGTATTTATAAGAATGTGCAATAACCCCACATCCGGTACACCCGCCACCCATAACCACACCCCCTTCCAAATCACATCCCCATCCCTGAGTGCAACACATTCACGCGCAAAACAGTACGCTGGGACGATCAGCGGCTATAGTCCAATATGGAGGGATAACCCCAGAATGCAGAGAGGAGCTGGGTGAGCTGGGGCAAGGACATGGTTGGGGCGATTAGCAGTGAGCCCAACACCCCTGAAAACGCTGAAGTGAATTCCCAGATGATCGGCAGTCTCCCAGATGATCGGCGGGCGTCCAGCTGATCGGCGGTAAAACCCGGAGGTGTTGGGGTGAGCGGCAAAGGCAATAGCGAGCTCTCTCTACCAAGGCCTCTCCTAAAAAGGAAAAGGATATGTTAGCAAGTATATACATTGTCTATATCATGGTCCCGGTTTGGCAGGGTGCGCACAATGGAAAATCCGAAGTAATCGTTTGGCATTAACATCTTTCACCCACACCCAAGAGGTTTCAGTCATTGGATACCCTTTCCATGTACTAGATATTGTAAATCATTTTTCCGTATTCTGGAGTCCAATATGGCATCTATCTTGTAATGGGTATTATCCACCGGACCAGGAGGTTGTTGTAGTGGTTCATTCCCAGCCATTACTTTTAACAAATTGATATGAAAGGTCGGATGTACCGTCCTCATATTTGAAGGTAATTCTAATTGGATGGTTACCAGATTAATAACTTTCTTTATCCAAAAAGGACCTACGTATTTAGGGCCTAACTTCTTACTTGGTAACTTTAATTTTAAATATTTTGTTGATAAATAAACCCGATCTCCTACATTTAAGGGTTTTATGTCTGTTCTATGTTTGTCTATTTGTTTTTTAACCACTTCCTGGGCATGTTGTAAAGCTTGATGTACCGTCTTCCATATACCTGGAAATTTCTCGATCCATTTAGTAGGGGAAAGGACAGCTGCAGTGGAGAATGAGAGTTCTGGTATAGCAGGGAAATCCATACCATACACAATTTTAAAAGGAGTAAATCCGGTGCCACTAAGTATTGCATTGTTATATGCAACCTCTGCAAAAGGGATTAAATCCACCCAGTCATCCTGTTGAGAGAAGACATAACTCCGAAGAAATTGACTAATCATGGCATTAGCTCTTTCAACAGCGCCATTGGTCTGTGGGTGATATGCTGAACTTAGCCCCTGGGATGAACCAATCATCGTGACGAAAGTACACCAAAACCGTGCAGTGAATTGTACCCCTCGATCAGATATTATACGTTTTGGAACTCCATGTATCCGATATATATGATGCACGAACAATTGCGCTAATCTTCATGCTGAAGGAAGACTATGGCATGGTATAAAATGAGCCTGCTTAGAGTACAAATCAACTACAGTCCATATTACAGTAGCTCTTTTATTTCTGGGTAGATCGACAACAAAATCCATTCCTACCTCCTCCCATGGCACTGATGGATGAGCTACGGACTATAGTAGTCCGAGGGGTTTTCCAGTTCTCGGTTTGGCAACTGCACATATTGAACATATCCGAACATATGTTTTAATATCCCTTCGCATTCCAGGCCACCAAAATTGTCAATTGACAAGGTGAAGGGTCTTGACAAACCCAAAATGACCCACAGATTTAGCATCATGACACCTCTGTAAAATCATGTGCCTACAGTTTTTTGGAACATATATTTTATCACCGTTCCATGCTAATCCTTTATGCATTGTAAGGTGCAGTTGATTTTTCATCCACCATTCGTCGTTATGCAAGGCTTGTCGTATCGTCTCGTGGATATTTATTGAATCTTGACCTTTAGACCCCAACTGTGGTGGTGGAATTATTGCTTGTATCACTTCCTCCCTCTTTGACTGGAACTGTCGTGACAATGCGTCTGCTAAAAAGTTTCGGCCCCCAGGTATGTATCTAAGTTTAAAATTAAACCGCTGAAAATATTGGGACCATCTAACTTGCTTGGGAGAAAGGTGCCTTACTTTCTGCAATGCCTCAAGGTTCTTGTGGTCTGTCCACACCTTGAACGGCACTGAACATCCTTCCAATAAATGTCGCCAGGTTTCAAGAGCCCACCGGATAGCAAAGGCTTCCTTTTCCCAAATTACCCATTGTCTTTCTGTAGTACTGAATTTTTAGAGGTATATGCACATGGTCTTAACCTATTCGCATCATCTTTTTGAAGTAACACAGCCCCAATGGCTACATCACTGGCGTCTGCTTGTACTATGAATTGCAATTTGTGATTCGGGTGTTGTAAAATCGGTTCTGTAGAAAAAAGATTTTTTAGTTGATCGAAGGCATGTTGACACGATTGGCTCCACTGCAAGAGTTGTCCAGGATGTGGCTTCTTTGTCAGATGTTTGGTTTTTAAAAGCTCCATTAACAGTAGTGCTACATGGGCGAAATGAGGAACAAACTGACGATAAAAATTAGCAAAACCTAAGAAGCTCTGCAATTGCTTCCGAGTTTGTGGTACTTGCAGTCTAAGATATCCTTCACCTTTTGTGGATCCATTTCTATTCCATTTCCTGATATTCTATAACCTAAATAATCTAATTTTGTTTGATGGAACTCACATTTTGAAATCTTAACATATAATTGCTCATCCCTCAATTTATTCAATACAGTTCGGACTAATGGAACGTGTTCCTCCATAGTAGATGTATAGATTAAAATGTCATCTAAATATACTAATACTCCACAGTACAGATAGTCATGCAATACACTGTTAATAAATCACATAATCTGCATTGTTAGATTAGCTGGATGTCGCTGGTTTTCTATCAATGCTGGCTTTCTCCGGCGACAAAATAATCCCATAGTCACCTGACTCCGATTTACAAAGTTTTTGCTTTCCAGTTTGGGGCAAAAAATGGCCCATAGTGAACAGTTTGCTTAAACAAAGACAGTGTTCACTTAATCACAGCATTCTCCTTACAACTCTGGCATTTGCTTGATGACTGCTACAAGAAAAGGTTGTAAAATCCAGTTGATCACATGAGGACCTGCTTTATGATCATCCCAACTTATGACTATAATTGTCAGGCTCAATTACAGTCATGAGTCATGGGCTACCTGTAGTGTTAGGGCATATCTTTAAAAAAATGAAACAAATAGATATTCTTTAGTATTAGGACACAGGCATACACTTCTGTATTTCAAAAATCAGAAACAGGATCACTTTTCAGTGATTGGAGTAAATGAGAATTTGTGCCATTGCATTTCAGACCTATTACATTTGGTTGCCACAGAAAAAACTTGCTTATAAATTAACTTTCCTCTAAGTTAACTTAAAGCAAACTAGATGTAAGAGATGATCAAGCGGAACCTGAAGGAAGGGTCAAGTGCATCATCAGTCTTGAGTCCCTTCATGCCAACAAGAGATCAAAGTCCAGCCCACCTTGAATTCTGTTAACTCTTATTTACCACCAATTAGACCATTAGCAGTTCAGATTCTTGTAGAAGGATTGCAATAAGCCTGTATTCATTTGAACCTTCTTGACTCCTGGTTTCCTGTGCTTTATACCAGACTTATCATTTATAAAAGAGCCCTGGTGGAGCAATGGTAAGAATGCAGGACTGCAGGCTAATTCTGCTGACTGCCTGCAGTTTGATCCTGATGGGGCTCAAGATTGACTCAGCCTTCTATCCTTCCAAAGTTG
>JANHJO010010606.1:3767-15355 GCA_032468235.1 Pseudoxyrhopus heterurus
TGACATTGTAAACCGCTTAGAGAGGGTTACAAGCCCTGATAGGCGGTATATAAATACAGTGCTATTGCTATTGTTATCTCCTTTTTTCTTTTTATTGGTCTAGCTTTATCACAAGTAATTCTCAGCTTATGGCCACAATTGGGTCCAGAACTTCTGTCATTAAGCGAGGTGCTTGTAAAGTTAGTCATACTCAATTTTATGACCTTTTGCCACAATTCTTAAGCAAAACACTGGCTTATTAAATGCATCATGCAGTCATTACATGAATTGGGCTTCATTGATTTTGCTTGTTGGAAGCCAGCTTGGAAAATCAGAAATGTTGATCATGTGACCCTAGCATGCTGCAACCCTTGTAAATACATTCTGGTTGCCAAGCACACAAATTTTGATCATGTGACCATAGGGATGCTGCGATGGTGGTGTGAGGACCAGGCATAAGTCACTTTTTTCAGCAGCATCATAGCTTCAAGTGGTCATTAAATGAATGGTTTTAAGTCAAAGACTACCTGTAGTGCCCAGAGTGAGGCATTTTTTAAACTTAAGTAAATATTGGAGAATTAGTTTGGTATACTGTTTAAGGCATCAGTTAGAAACTGGAAGTTCTAGCCCTGCCCTTAGGCACAAAGAAAGTTGGGTGACCCTAGGCCAGTCTCTCTCTCTCAGCCCTAGGAAGCAGGCAAGGGAAAACCACTTCCAAAATCTTGCCAAGAAAACGGCAGGCAGTCACACACAGTCAACACTAGTTCAAAGGCAGAAAAAAATTCCATGTTTGCTGTAAAGATTACCATTATTTTGTGCCTTTAATAAGCAGCACTGAATCAAATTATTGCTCATCACGAAGACATGTACTCATCTTAAGCTCAGCCTTATGGATCCAGAGTATCTCAGCCCCAGTACTTCACTTCAGCCTAAAGTTACTGAGCTTCTTTCCCTTAGGGTTATCAATGATGATTTAAGTGAGGATTTCAGGTATCTTCTTCATGAACAAGAGCTTTTCACATCGAGTTGTGACCAGTTCTGCATTTTTTAAATGTAAAAATACAACAGGAGGTCCTGATGTACTGCTTCCTCCTTTCTTTTCTCTCCCTGAATAGCATGTATGCAGAATTATCCCAGTTACCATATCATACAGCAGCAGCTGAAAAGAGCTATTTTTAGAATATATCTTCACTCTCATTTTATGTAGAGTCAAGGAAAACCTGAGCAAAGCTCAGAAATATCAAGAGTCCAGTTCAAGTGCACCCCACTTAAAATAAAGAGACCACCCACGTGACCATATTACCATTATATTCCATCTTATGCTACTACTCCAAGTGTTTGCTTCAAGAGCATTTCAGCTATTTAGCAAGGAGACAGTCATTATACTAACCACTGCATTCAGAGTGCAGTTCCTATAGCAACCATCTTATTAAAGCAGCCATCTGCTTTAAATATTAAACTTTGCAAGCCCATCACTGCTGGCTTTAAAATAATATTGCATGTTCATGAAATATTAAAACGGGAAACAAAGGAGTGCATGCAAGAATATCTTTCTTGAATATTTTTGACGTCTCCTGGAAATTCCTGAAACTTGTTTCAACTGTTTAGAAATGTAAGAATGTACTAACTAGACCTTTACACAATACCTTTAATAATCACATCTTTTATATTCACAGAGCTGATTTAAGCAATCAAGTGGACAAATTTCAAAGTGTTTCCCAATGATCTACCTTACTTATGTAGCCACTCTTTGTATTATTCATTAAGAGTTTTTTCTGTTTAAAATGTGGCAATTTTATTCTTGACGTGTCATGCTTTTTGATTATTAAAGGCTACTGTGCATCTTTTCCTACAATTTTAGGAAATTTTATGCTCCAAACCTCAGAAATCAAAGCCCAAGAAAAGGATTCTGCTTTTATATTTTCAGTCCATTCTGCTCCCCTCACTCCTTTTCCCATTTCTCTGAAACAAGATTATCTAAATCTAGTTGTTCTTTTCAAAAAGTCAAAAATAAGCTTACTCAAGGACTATTGCAGAAGGACTATGCAGAACTTTCAGAAGAAGAGGTTTATATCCCAGACTGCTAGTTTCTAACTACTGAAATATCATCTCTCTGAAGATGGTGCTTTTATTTATAGTTCAGGAACTTAGCAGCCCATGTAGGAAAAGTCATCCTCCAAAGCCTTCTAGCATGCCTTCAGTTCTGTTCAATGATACCTTTCCTACAGAAAGAAAATTGTTGTATAAAATAGGCTTCTAAACCTAATCCTTCAATACCTGGAGCTCACTTCTGTTACAGCAAAAGGACGGATCATTCAAGCTTAAGGTGTGGCTTTGCTAAACCTGATGGACAAGATTTCTTTCTTCCTATTTACTGTTTAGATGACTAACCCATGACAGCTTCTGTATTTATTCTGAGTCATTAGTCTAAACTGACACACGTAGCAATTGCTTTTTGCAAACCTAAAAAGATGTATTTCCCCCCTCTGAATATTGCCTGTGTCTCCTAACTGTTGTACTTAGTAGATTATTACTACTACTAGAATACTACTTCCAAAAATATGGATAACTTCTACATGAGAGCAAAGAGTCAGACTGCTATGTCAATTTATTGTAATTTGGTCCTTGTCAGATTCATTCTCTGAAGCATTTTCCTGGTAGGCTAATATAAGGGGTAGAATCCTCAGAAAAAAATAATTATTTCATTATAAATGCACTATGATGCTACTCAGACTTTCAAACAATAAAGAAGATATCAGACCGGGTATAGAATGTATGTCCTTGACAGCTTCTTGCATATACTGAATAAATAAAAGCCTACATGCAGAAATACCCTTCTCTTACCAGTCTGTTTTTGTACTTAAAGTGAACCTCTTTCCGATGTAGAAATATTCAAATTTAAAATCCCCACTTTCAATCTCAAGTGACTCAATAAAACCCAAAAATAGACATCTTGCATCTGCTGCTTGTAAAAAACTTGGCCTACATGTGTCCCTAAATAGCCTAACTTTTAAATCTTTTTATGATTTTTAGAGACAATTTATACCTTCACCAAAATTGCTAAAATTGTTGAAATGCTGAATATCATTTTAAACACTGCCTCTTTGGAAACCTTGATTTACTAAAATAGCAACACAAGAAAAAAAGAGTTGAATCCATGATATATCTTACCTAGGCTAAGCTCTGTTAACTTCAAAAGTACATAGAAAACCTTGCAAATATGTTCTGATGCTACCAAAAAAAAAAACCCTGGGCAATTATACCATTCCTCAAAAACAATAAATTGTATATCAGTGACATTTGAACATAATTCTAAATGTATGCTTTACAGAGTTGCTTTTATTACAGCAGCTTGACTATGAAAAGAATAACAGATTATTCTATCTGCACTGAATTTTATAGGGTAAAAAAGTTGCACTATATTATTGCACAGTTGATGGATTTTACTATTCTGCTTTTACTGAAATAGTGTTTTGTTTTCTGTTTACCAAGTTGCAACTATGTTGTTTTAAAATAGTACATTACTTCAAAGGCTCTTGAGGTCAGAAGAATGATGTAAAATACTTCCAGTATTACATGTCTAGCCAGAAATAAGTCTCATTAAGCTCAGTGAAGCTTCCTTCAAGGTGCACAATTACAGCCTTCAAACATTTAATTCTGTGCAAAGGATTTTGCCTTTATTATTCTTCGTCCTGAATCTTAAGGGACTTTGTACCGTTGTACTGTATCTTCAAAACTATTTGATTATGATAGTGAATTAACGGTTTAGAATATAGTCTTTTGTAGCAGGGCTCATAGCATTTAAAAATAGATAAATACCATGGGATGTCAGCAATGTATATGCCATTGGTTACCTCATTCATACGAAACAACAGTTGAAACTGTCAACTTACTTTAGCAAATAATCTAATGTGATTAGCAGAGATTCATCTCCACAGTTCATATATATATTTAGGATACTGAACTCAACAAATCTGGGGAAAGGAAAGATATGATAGAGACATTATTAAAAAGTATGGAAAATTACAAGAATATTTCATGTTCTAAAATCATTGATTTTGCCCTTGAACTGTTCCAGTTTAATATGCAATTTCATAAACTTTTCATAACAGAGGTGCCAACTTTATCTCATAACATTTTATTCTGTTTCTGAATGTTTCCATTTAAAGTAAGAGTAAAGTCAGTTGCTTATTTTCCTTCAATATATATTCAGAAGCAACTAAAATGAGATACAAGGATGTAATAGAATTGCAAACCATCTACAATCTATGAATTCATCTGAATGAACCCAACATGAATCTTCCTGTCTCTGTCAGCTGTAACGCTAAGCTATAATGATTAAATTAATTCATGGTATCAATGACATTCTACCTTCAGAACTTCTAAATTAATGTGTAAGTATACCACATTCCTAACAAAACATCATATAATAATGCTTTACACATACTTTAAATGAGATACTATATGGATGCTGGATTAATTAATGGTTCAACATCAGGGCTTGGAAATCCTTTGAAAAAGATATTTTGCCAAGAGCAGAAGTCTATACAAGGAACATTTCTTCAAATTAATAAAGCAGCCATGCCTTTTTAAAAGCATGCACAGCTGTTTCATAAGCTGCTCCTTGTTTCTGAATGAGTATGTGTGTTAAAGGATCCACACAATCATATTCAGCTTATATATTTAATTAACATCAATGGTGGTTGTTCATTCAACATATGATAAGCCATGGTGGGCAACATTTGCATTAGTCACACTTCCCCCTGCATTATTTTTAATCTAATATCATAATAGCTAATATTTGTATTTGAAAATCAGTATTAATTAAAACACTAAGTTTAAGGTTACATCTGTGATGAGCTACAAAACATCTCTAATATTTACTTTTACATTACTTTTACAATTTAGAAGTGGCAGGAAACAATATGAATTATGTTCCTACAAAAAGAACACTGAAAGTGTAAAATTGATTCCAGGAGTGAAAGCAAAAAGAAATGTATTATGACAACAGATCGTTTTTAATATGCTATAAGAACAGAAAAATATATCCCTGAAAATCTGTTATAACTATATTTATAAATACAACAGACCAGCTTTTCCTATGTTTAGCATGGCATTCACAATAAACTTTTAGGATTTTCACAGCATGTATGGAACCTTAACATATGGCAAATGAGTTGATTAACATCCACTGGCTTTATTATTACCATAGGTTGTGTAAATAAATACTGCACAATTTCCAGTGAGATTTCTAATAACTACATATGATCTTTCACAATATTCAGCATTCTGCATGCAGAGTAAGCCTGTTGCAGATGAAGTCCTTTACATAACTCATAGCTTGGGCAAATATTTGCATTTGCAAGCAGTTCTTCCAGTCCTTCTTTTCAAAATACAATTTAAATGTCAAATACATTTTAATAACTAAGGAGATCCTTGAGAAAGAGATCTTTGTTGCTATAATGTTCACAATATATTCTAAATCACAAAAGCTTACAGTACAAATACAGAGAATATATCATTGCATTTATTCTATATTCCTGACGCTTTTGCTCATGACACCGAAAGTAGCTGCAAAAGGAACATTATCTGCTGAGATATCTAATGTGCAGTTTTTCCCAGGCTCTTCTTTTCTCATCCAACGGTTTCTCGCTGAGGCTACACCAACATCTGCGATCCAGGTCATTTAGTCAGTCTGATACTGTACTTGCTGGCTGTTACATAACTACCCTCAGGATTTCTGGGATCATGTTTGTAAACATTATAGCCATGTGCGCGCAACCACGTTGTGAGGTGACAAAATGACCTGGAGCTGGAACTCTGGAGGTACTCTGACATGACATAGTTTATGCATCTAAGCTGTCTCTGTCGCATAGAATAATGTGAGGTTCTTTTGTGGTCAATGAGTTCTCTTGTCATAGCTGATAAGATGCTGTCAAAAATTTGTCTTAAAAACAATTAACTTTATTTCTAATTCCAAAATGTCCCTAAATTCAAGGACAGGCTAAGGTCTCTGCTTTCTTCCAATACAATTTACTTTTAAAAACAATTTGCACTTAAAGAAAGAAAATTAATCCAAGGAAAAACATTCAGCCTTATTTAGCAAATAATATAGAAAATATTTTAATTATTTATATATCAAATTTAAAGACTGCCCATCTCACTCACAGAGCAACAGTGAGCATGTGTTATGATAATAAAATATAACAAATTAAGAGGGATTTTTAAACGGTCATTCAATAGTTACTTAAAGTGCAGAAAATATAATAAGGTATTGCAAAATTTATTACATACCTATGTTTAAATAAATACTTTAAAGAACAATTAAAACAATATCAAGACGGTAACAAGACGGTGGCTCACATGGTAAGATCCTGGGCTTGCGTACCACTAAGGCCGGCAGCTTGGCGGTTCAATTCCTGAGAGCTATTAAAAACCGTCTCCTGCTTGGGCAGAGGGTTGGACTCGATGACCTACAAGGTCCCTTCCAACTCTGTTAATATATTATATTATATTAACTATTACCCTTGGCATAGTGTTTCAAAAGTCCCACTGAAAGAAGGAGAGTTTTTGAGAATTAAATATATTTATGTGCTTTCATGACAGTTAGTACTAATAGTTCTCTGGGCCTGCCACATATGTATGGCAAATTGGTTCAAAATTATTATAATTTGTGCTTTGATATTTAAATAGGAGAAAACACTCTCTGCTTTAATAACTGAATCAGTAGTATCCTCTCCATCTTACTAGCCTTAATGCACTAAATGTTCTAGCTAAAGAGAATCCCATAATAATGATAATAAAAACAACAACAATAATACAGAATTTTAAATAAGATATAGCTTAGATTACATTCCCGCTTTCTAATATCCATTCTGTTCGCTTGATTTATTGCATCCAAATATATTGCAGCTCTGCTTAATATATGCCTATTGGATTGTGCCATACTCTTTACAATCCCCCGAATCAGAACTTACTTATCCTGACTTACATGTCTTTGTAACTGCGGACTTTTTATTAGCCTTTTTGGCAAGATGAAATGAATATTTATTCACTATGTCACACAATCTCTAGCTTGCACTGCCCAGTTCGCTGTCAAGTAGTGACGCTTCTATTTTTGGCTCACCGCAGATGACCTTATTGTACGCTACAGAGCCGAGTATCACCAAAACAAGTTTTTTTTAAAAAAAAAAGGAAGGCAACTTCCCCATCCCCCATGAATATATCATCCAGCTTGCATTAAAAATGTGATGGTTGTGTGCAGTAGCAAACAATACAGTAGAAACTGTGGAACTTGTGCAGATTAATGCTGTTAACTAGTGATACGTTGCGCCTGCTTGGCTATTACACACAGCTTTTGAGGATTCTGGGAGGGTGTTTGTAAACAGTGTAGCCATGTGCGCAAAGTCCACGTGGTGTCTTTACTCTGCCTAGATCTGAAGAAACGCTGAGTAGGGAAAAACAAATACTCAGTCCATGGTAGAACCGAGGCAATACATCTTACAATTTTTACAGAAAGGTCAGTCCTGGAACGTATTTGAATTCTGGAAGCACGACAGAGATTTTCAATACTATTTTACAGATTAACAGAGTTGGATGGAGCCTTGTACGTCACCTAATCCAACCCCCTGCCCAAGCAGTAGTAACAAAACCAAACTGAGTACCGAACTTCAGTGATTATTAACTGGGTTATATGACTACAATGCAAATATATTTAATACCAAAACAGATTTAAAAAGGTAAGCAAAAACATGCAAGGGTTTACCTGTGTGTTGAGCAGGGGGAGTCAAAATTATCAGTTGAAACAAAAAGCCTGGAATTTATTTTGAGAGTTTAAAATTTAAAATTAAAGATGCTGTTTGATTATTGCTCTTTTATTACTCTCAATCTAATCTCACTGAAGTAGATTTGTAGGCAATTTCTTTTTATTTCTACTATACTTTTGTTTGAGGATATGTAAGTTTATATAGGTAGCAGTTTGTGAAGATGGAAATATAAAACTCCTAACTAAAGCATATTGTCTCTCCAGCCCAAAGAAATGATTGTAAAACGGTCTAGAATGTGCTAACATTGATGCAAGTTCATTTTCATTGGACAATTATACACTTAAAGTGATTTATGCAACTTGCTAAATCAGTTCATTGCTAAATTAGTGCTAAATTATCAGTTCATGTTAGCATGATACAGATAGATTAAATATGAATTCATTTATGAAAATATGTGTACGTATTTCGCATGTGATCTGGCTCAGTGCATACATTTTATACCATAAATTTGGATCAATTGATTGTTGAAGTGACCTCCTACAACCCTATGCCCTTACCTCATCATAGAAACGTTCTTGTTTAGAATAACATAGCAATGTTTATACCCAACAACAGAAATAGCCTAAAGGATTTTTAAAAATTAGTTTGGTATGTTTTCTTATATACCCTTGTGAGTTCTGGACTGAGGAAAGAGAAAACACCTGCATCTTTCTATTTGTTTCCTAGGAAGTTTTTTCCCTCCAACATCTGGGGTGGAGTTTTACAAAGGACTAGCAGAGCTTTCAAATTCTATGGATCACATATATCTGATTGGTTCTCACAATTAGATCCCTTGGATGTCACCATAGCTACTACATATATTATGTCCCAAGCCATTTAATGGATTTAAAGCTAAAAGGTTGCCAGCCAATTTCCTAACTTAACAATATTCTTTTACTGTCTAGAATAAGATATTAAAGATGTCCACTCAATCTATATCTGATTGAATTCTCATTATCATTTTCTTTAACAATCCAAAAGATTAATCTCTACAGCAACAGAAAATTTGTGCAGTAGCACAGCATAGAAAATATACTAAGCAAATGTAATTACTACATCAAATGACAGGCAGCAATATTAGAAAAATTTCACAACTCTTCTGGAAATTACCACTGTACTATCAGTTAAGAGGAAAGGAATATTCTTTTTAAAATTCAACTACTTTTTAAAATTCAGTGTACCACTGAATTGAACACAAAATGAGTGAGTAAATCTTTATTGTTGGAGACAAGATGAAATACTTGATTAAAATATGAATTTGCAAGACCTAAAATTGCTTAATTCAGTAAGTCATTACATGTGTTATTTTAAGTTTGATATTTTTGGACATTAATATTATTTTGAACTCTTTCTGGTATTTCTCCCGCATGGAAATTTACTAATGGACAACAGAAATAGATTCTTTACCCTCTTATCAAAAGAGTAGTTCTTCAATGTGGAAAGATAAATTTTGAACCAGTTATTCAGTGGATTGAAGACCTACTGTAATGTTACTTTATATATATGTTGTTTATTACCACAGATTATATATGGGGGAATTATAATAAATGAAGTCTGACTTTATTTAAATTATTGCATAAAATTTTATGTGCAGTACATCCATACACGTGTGAGAAACTCTTATATAGATAATTTTGGTTAACATTTTACTTTCTTCTTTGCTGAAGTTTTATTAAATAAAGTGTGTTTGTGTGTATACACATTACACTGTGTATATATATAACAATGATAGCAAAACTTTGAATCTAGTGAGACTAAAAGCTCTCTTCTGTGAGTCAGGCATAAAACATGGGCAGGGTTAATTAGCAGTTGAATTCAATAGATCCTACTCCCTGATAACTAAAATAAGAATCAAGTTTTATTTTCCCAAGCACTGAGTTGTTCCAACAGATGTCTGCAGTAGGACTTCACCACACTGAAGAACATTCAGACTCAACTGTAAAGTTTATATTTATTTGGGAATGTTTGCTTTCAACAAACTTCATTATGAATTGGGATAGTTCTTCGTGGGGAGTTTTTTTGTTTAAAGACACTATTCCTTACAGATTGTCCTCAAGATTCAACCACAACTGAGCCTAGATTTCTATTGTTAAGCAAGGAAGTTTTATCCCATTTTGCAATCTTATTTTTACCACAACTTTTAAGTTAATCACTGCAATTGTTAAGTGAATCATTTGGTCATTAAGCAAATCTGGCTTCTCCCATTGATTTTGCTTGTTGGAAGCCGGCTGGAAAGATTACAAATAGGGATCATATGACCCCAGGATAGTGCAATTGTCACTAACACATGCCAATTTACCAATCCCCGAATTCTGATCACGGGGGATGCTGCAACGGTTTTAAGTGTGAAAGTTATGTCATTTTTTCAGTGCCATCCTAACTTTGGTCACTAAATGAATGGCTGTAATTCAAGGGTTACCTGTAATGTCTTCACTGCTGTGAAACTAAATGTTTGAATAGCAACAGCAATAGCACTATACCGCCTATCAGGGCTTGCAACCCTCTCTAAGCAGTTTACAATGTCAGCATATTGCCCTCAACAATCTGGGTTCTCATTTTACCTATCTTGTAAGGATGGAAGGCTGAGTCGACCTTGATCCTGGTGGGATTCGATCAGCCAAACTGCTAATCTGCAAGTCTGCAAGTCTGCAGTACTGCATTCTAACCACTGCACCACCGCAGCTCCTTAGCCTGTGTGACCCTCAACACAGACACTTTTTTGTGCTTGCAATGCAATGTCAGACATGGGGGACAAACTTTATCTCATGATGTCCTAATGCATTCATCATTTTGATGAAATCTTTATGTTGTTATGGCCCTCAAAGTTAGAAAGATTGCCTATCCATGACCTATTTTGTGGCTGATATTTCATCAGTATTATCACTATACTGGATAGAGCCAGAACTTCCAAATCAGTTGTTATGGGGTTTCCTTTGCTTGTCAGAAGATTGCAAAAAGTGATCACATGACCCTGGAATACTGCAACTATCATAAATATGAGTTAGTTGCCAGGTTGAATTTTGATCACATGACCATGGGGAGGCTGCAATGGTCATAAGTGTGAAAAATGGTCTTAAGTCACTTTTTTCAGTTCCGTTGTAACTTCGAACAGTCACTAAACGAACTGTTGTAAGCTGAGGTCTACCTGTATTTTCAGTCCTTTTCCATGGATTAGAAGGAGGGATGTGAATCCTGGACACTTCGTAATCTCAAACCTTCATACATTTTCTATGATTATATCCATTAATCTCTCCCCACAAATTTGGTGTTATTTTTCTAGGACTGCTGAGGGTTATCTTGTTGGTCAAGATTTATTTTTTAGGGGAGAGGGCAAAGAAAAAGAAAGGGATGTTTAAAGGGGGAAGAAGTAGAACCAAAGGAGGGGTTGCTGGTACTCTGTTTCCCATGCTGAAAACACATCTCAATAAAAAAAATATCTTGCATGCAAGAGAAGAAAACAAGTTCTTATTTGGAGAAACTCTGATCTTTAGATCATTGCTGATATTTATTCCATTGTAATTTTCTACTCCTTTGATTTTGGTTCCTTTTTAAGGAATTCAGTTTTTTTATTTTACTTACATCTGTGGAACATTGCCTATGAAGTCAGAATATTCCATTTCAAATTTCACAATTAAAATAACCCTAATGCACTCATCCCAGGGATGTGGTGACTCAGTAGCTAAGACGCTGAGCTTGTCGATCAGAAAGGTCGGCAGTTTGGCGGTTTGAATCCCTAGCGCCGCGTAACGGAGTGAGCTCCCGTTACTTGTCCCAGCTTTTGCCAACCTAGCAGTTCGAAAGCAT
>JANHJO010010607.1:6460-18668 GCA_032468235.1 Pseudoxyrhopus heterurus
TTACAATGTCAGCATATTGCCCCCAACAATCTGGGTTCTCATTTTACCTACCTCGGAAAGATGGAAGGCTGAGTCAATCTTGAGCCTGGTGGGATTTGAACTTCTTAAATTGCAGGCAGCTGGCAGCTAAGTACTAATTACTAAGTACTGCACTCTAACGGCTGCGCCACCAAGGCTCCGCAACGCAAGTTACTCATTGCAATGTGTAGCTTCAGCAATGCAGTTTGGCTGTGGATCAGACCAAAGGTCCATCCAGGTCTTCATCCTTTCGGTTCATGAGAAGTTGAAGAGCAATGAATCTCTTCCTCTCTTATTTCTGAGCAATGAATTTCCAATTCCTATTACTAATTAAGTCAAAACTATAATTAGAAATTTAACTGTACCCTTTAATCCTTTGTTAACTTTCCAAAATCTATATTCTAAGCACTTTTTTTGCTGTGTAATTAAAAAAAAATCCAAACTTTTAAAAATCATATCCAAACCATTTTTCTCTAAGCAGAGGACAACTCATCCAATGAATTCAGTGAAACCTTGCCAGTCTGAAGGGCCTTAATTTTCACAGTACGGTAAAAAAAAAAATCCAAAATCTGATTAATAAATGAAGCGTGGTTGAGCTTTATGTCAGTAAAGGGTGCGAAAGTGATGTAATCCTTGAACTCCCAGCCACTCATCTCGTAAGCCAACCACAAAGCAACAGTTCCTGCATTCTATTCACAAATGCTGTCCAGAGTCACATAGTGTAGATTGGCTCAATGATCTCTCCTTCTCTAGAGACATTTTGCTGATCCAGCATCCAGCAGCAATTCATCTCGTAAACAACATTCCTCCCACCTGCAGGATTTCAGCTCATCATGGCACTTGCTGGACGTCTCCCCCACTCTCTTTCCTCATGGACATAAATGGTCTGGAACTGAAATCACAGCATCGGCAAAGTGGTGACTCTTGATGGGAGAGCAGTTAAAGGGAGTGGAACACATGTTTCTTTATCAGTTTTGATCATGGTACTTTGAAAACCCAGAGTTTGATGGATAGGCTTTTTAAAATCATCACCATATCATCATCATCAGAAAACTACTTTCTTGAGGCTCCATGCCTTCTTCTGTCAGCTACATTGAACATATGTCTACATATTCCCCAGGGCATTATTCAAATGGGGGATTCATGTGGCTGTATTTGTTTAGTGTGTACTCCCACTGATCTAATGGGACCTTTCTCATGACCCATTGCTTCCTTAAGTTTGCCACTTGGTGACGTCAAATGAGAATTGTTTTAACTTGGAAAGTTGGTGCTAAGAATGAGTGAGACTCTCCCTTTTCTCTCTCCCTTTTTACCTTTAGCTATGAATCCTTCTATTTAAAAATCTTCCAGAAAAGGAGCCAAACAGACCCCATCAATTATCCTGTGCTTTTTGCCCAAGTGAAGGCTATTTATATTCTATCAAAAAAGTAAAAACCAATTGCAACTAATATACACAGTATATATCTCTGATTGTGCATATAAAATCTGTTTGGAAAGAAGAAGTTATTTTGGGCCGAAGCAGAGAATGTAAATAATAATCCTGGAAACTTTCATTTAGAAACTACGTCTGTTTTGCAGAATTGCCCTGAAATAAACAACCAACAGCTCAAGCTGATCCTTTTTTTCCCTCAGAAACTGAGCAGAATTGGGTCGTTTCCTATTAAATACATGGGTTTAGGATTAGGCTGTCAGCAAGAAAGTATATACATGTGTGCACAGATATTGTATGAGCCTGTGAGCTGATATTTACTGCTTCTTGGAGATATCTTTATGCACAAAGCCTTGCTAAATTATTTGCTGCATGTGGATTATGTTATAAAGATTGTTCAGTAAGCTCCTGTGGTGAAATGAAAACAAAGGCAGCTGTCAGGTTATCTCTTATTTTAAAGAATGCCCCAAATATAATTCCCCAGTCCTGGCCAGAGAGTCCCTATGTGTTGCAACCATTCCTGGTGGCTGAATTTTTGAGCTGACAGGTGTTAAACTGAATGCCTGCAGAGAGATCATTAGGACATTATGAATGAAAGCAGGGCAGCTGACAAAAATCATTTGGCCAAGAATGTGCAAGGAAGGCTCCAGGTTTGAAGAGGTCCTTCGGGCTTGCTGAAGTAGGAAGTCACAGGAATGCCCAAAGCCTTAGACATCTGATCTGTCTGGGGAAGTCTCCATAGTCATTCCCATACTTACCCCAGTAAAATCACTTTGAAGATTGCAAATTTGACATTTATTTACATTGGTGTGCCAGGAGGGGGGAAAAAAACAAAGGAAAATTATTTAGACATATTGAGCCACAGTGGCACAGTGGTTAGAGTGCAGTACTGCAGGCTACTTCTGCTGACTGCTGGCTGCCTGCAATTCGGAAGTTCAAACCTCACCAGGCTCAAGGTTGACTCAGCCTTCCATCCTTCCGAGGTGGGTAAAGTGAGGACCCAAATTGTTGGGGGCAATATGCTGGCTCTGTAAACCACTTAGAGAGGGCTGCAAAGCACTATAAAGGGATATATAAGTCTAAGTGCTATTGCTATTGCTATATCCATAAGTGAATGGGAATTATGGCTGAGAACTGAAATGATATTATTTATGATGTCCAGGATAAAAGAGGATAGTAAAAGTTTCACATATTTCTGCAGATTCAGGGTAAGGTAAAGGCAAAGGAATCCCTGCAGACTGTACTCTGCTAGTCATTGCTGACTATAGGGGGCGGGTGCTCATCTCCATTTCAAGGCCACTGAGCCAGTGCTGTCCAAAGACATTTCCGTGGTCATGCGGCCAGTGTGACATCATGGAGCACTACCTGCTCACTGAAGTGGTATCTATTTATCTACTCACATTTGCATGCTTTCAAACTGCTAGGCTGGCAGGAGCTGAGGTGAGGACAGGAGCTTATTCTATCATGCAGCGCTCAGGTCTCAAACATGGGCTGCCAGCTTTCTAGCCAGCAAGCCTACTGCTTTAACCTCGGAGCCACCACACCACACCAGCAGACTAGTGGTATGGGCATTAAAACAAACTGTAGTATTGACTCAGGATTGTATTATCCATGTGTTGCATTGATGATCTGACCCAAAATCATTGTAGGAAAAAAGATAATTGTGCTGAGGGCTTTTAAAAAAATTAAAGACCCTAGACAAGATTAAATAGTCCCCGTTCTTTTTAATGAAAAATACAAAACAAGAAGTTGTAAGTAGTATCCTGGAAAACTGATATTAGCTTATTTTCTAATAATAATAATAATGAGTATTCTGTGTACCAACTAAGTCCCTTTTCATGGCTATTAGACTGCATATGCTCTAAAAATACTAATAAGAACCAGTAGTCCCCCCACACTCCAAAATTTGAGATTTGTAGTATAGGCCAATGTAACATGAAAACAATGTACAAGATTTGAAGGAAAGTTCTTTTTTTAACCATCAGTTAAAACAAGATAGTAGGGGATATGATAAATGTGTATGAAATCAAGCACAGCCCAGAGAAATTGGATTGGATAATTTTTGCCATTTTCCCTTACAATACTAGAATCCAGTATGGTCAATTGAAGCTGAATGGTGGGAAAGTCAACCAAAAGAAAATCAAAGCGTTCAGCCCAACTTTTTCATACATGTCAATGATTTGTTGTAACTGAACTGATGACCGGAATCTACACAGCATCCATTTGGGGTTTAAAGACTCAGTCAAACATAAGATTGATGATACTTCACACATGCAACTTGCTGTGTGAGTCACTCCTATCATCCCACCATTCTATTTCTAAAATCCAAAAACCTATGGCAGAATATCCATGAATTCAGGTAGCTGGATTGTGATGAAATGTCATCCTCTTACTACAACCTGAGAAAAAGGTAATATGTTAAAATTTTATTTTAAGAAATTGTCATATATGTCACCATGTCAATTTTCTCTCAATTGTTAGAACTGCTGTTGACCAAAAAAAAAAAAACACCACTTTGGGGGTTGCTTCTTAAGGAAGAGAAGGTAATTTTAGCAAGGATATAAGGGAGTTATGTTGATAAAACAGTACAGTATCATCCCCCACAATAGAAGACATAAATAGGGAAACTAATAGGGAAAGCTAGCAAGGAGCTAGGAGGGTAGAAAATTACTCTTTGTTGATTCCCTTGTTCTTTTATAATTATAATTATGAGCTGACCTATTGTTAGGGGTCAGCAATCTTCATCCCATCTTCAAACACTTTCTTTCTGATGGTGTTTCTCTATGAAAACCTACAGATTATCTACATGCAAATAGAATTCTTAGATTGTGTTCTGAGCTACTTCAAACTATAAGTAGTCATTGATCTTATAAGTAAAGTTTTCTACAAATTCCTTTGCTTTGCTTTTTGTTGTTGTTGTTGTTTGTTTCTTTCTCTTGCTTACACCTTCTTTTTTTCTTTTTATGCACAATAGCGTTCAAATATATGGTTTTGCACCTGTGCTTTGTGCATTTATATAACTTCATCTACCCCTATTACCATTGTAGGCTATTTCCCAAGATATTTTATTTTTTGAAGCTTCGGCAACTCAGTTCAACACCCTCACGTACAGTATCACTGCAGTCTGTTTTAGCCAGGAACATTTACAAAAGGAGAGAACAGGAGGGTAGGATATTAATAATAGCAATCAAATCAACTGAAAATTGTTTGGACAATTTGCATCCGTTTGTCTTCTTAAGCTGGATAGTTCGGTACACATTACAAGCCTTCGTTACCAAAAGTCACTTAAAATATTTAGATCCCAGACAAACAGTGCCAAGTATTTCCCTAACAAATGTAGCAATTTAATAAACATATGTAGCAATGGAGCATTTATGATTAGATGCATGCTGTTGTCTTTTCCTGAGAAAAAAGCAATGATGGTAAGTAACTGTTTCCCCCCATTTTCCAGAAAGCTAAAAAGGTCATGTTGAGGTTTATATAGGAATTGGTGGAGATTGCAATAGAATAATAGAGTTGAGTCGAGTCGAATTAAGTAAATGAACAGAACAGAACAGAACAAAATAGAATAAAGTTCACTGTGTAATAATTATATTTGTGGGGATAAAACTGATCCACTGTGACATATTACTTTAAAGTGTTTCTGTGGATAAAGATATTGATGTGTGGGATATATTGCAACAATACCAAACAACTACATCCTATTACATGTGTTGTATGTGGCATCTTCCCTGTATGCACATGCTTTAATACTACATGGGGGATATTTCTCACATTGATAAATTAATGTTCCCACCCATACATGTAGTCCTTGACTTACAATTACAATTGAGTCCCAAATTTCCGTTGCTAAGCAAGACAGTTGTTAAGTGAATTTTGCCCCATTTTATGTCCTTTCTTGCCACAGTTGTTAAGTGAATCACTGCAGTTGTTAAGTTAGTTTTTGTTAAGTGAATCTATTTCCCTTTGACTTGGCTCATCAGAAGGCTGTAGGAGGTTATTGCATGTTAATTTTAATTTATAATAACGGAGTTGGAAGGGTCCTTGGAGGTCTTCTAGTCCAACCCCCTGCTTAGACAGGAAATCCTACACCACTTCAGACAAATGGTTATCCAATCTCTTCTTAAAAACTTCCAGTATTGCAGCATTTACAATTGCTGGAGGCAAGTTGTTCCACTGATTAATTGTTCTAACTGTCAAGAAATTTCTCCTTGGTTCTAAGTTGCTTCTCTCCTTGATTACAGTAGTTTCCACCCATTGCTTCTTGTCCCACCTTCAGATGCTTTGGAGAATAGCTTGACTCCCTCTTCTTTGTAGCAACCCCTGAGATATTGGAACACTGCTATCATCACCCCTAGTCCTTCTTTTCATCAGACTAGACATACCCAATTCCAGTAACCATTCTTTATATGTTTAGCCTCCAGTCCCATAATCATTTTTGTTGTTCTTCTCGGCACTCTTCTAGAGTCTCAACATCTTTTTTACATCGTGGCGATCAAAACTGAACACACTATTCTAAGTGTGGCCTTACCAAGGCATTATAAAGTGGTATTAACACTTCACATGACCACAAGACACTGCAACAATCATAAATACATGCCAGTTGTCAATCACCCAAATTTTGATCACGTGATCATGAAGATGCTATAATGGTCGTAAATGTGAAAAATGGCCATAAGTCACTTTTTTCATTGTGTTGTAACTTTGAGTGGTCAGTGAACAAATGGTTGTAAGTCTAGGACTACTACCTGCATTTTCTTTTCCAGAGAAGAACTGAAAACTGAATATACAGAACATATGCTTATCATGGGCGCTACTACCCTTCTTTAAATGAGATCTCACATTTAATGTTGAGATGGGAAATCCTCTAATCTTTTTCTTTTAGACTTACTTGCAACTCCTACATTAAGATTAGTGTCTGTTGGTTGCAGAAAAAAAAATCTCTCAGTTTTCCATATGAAATGATGGTATTGTGCTGTCAGGCCTGTTTTTGTTCTATTTTACATGGAAGACAGCTTTAAAAAAAGGTGGTTTGAATGATTTCAAATATTAATACATTCAATTTTGATCCTAGTTTTATCTCTTGAAGAATAGAAAGTGATTCTACAAGGAGAAAGTCTTGTTTTAGTCATTAAATTTCTTCTGCATAGCTTATTCTCTGAGTTTATTGAGTCTTATGCTTAAGAACATAGCACATACTGATTGGCTAAGTGCTCTGAATGTTCTTAGATTTTTCCCAGTAAAGTTGGTGAAGAAAGCAAGCATTTTGAATTTTCAGTAGAAGGCTTTTATCATACTAATTCCTGTTAAGATTTTTAAAATGTCACCTTACTGGAAAAAAAGGGAAAATAAAAAAGGAGTTAGGAAAAGCAAAATTATGAGTGGAGTAAATATTAGTAATGTATTACAATCAACTGTTGATTAAGAATCTTTATTAGAGATGCCTTTCTGGAATTGGGTCATCAACCAGCTTTTTATCTTTTCTTAAAGGAAGCATTTAAGGAAGTTAAACCACCCTTTTTCATGAATGATCTGTTTCACAGAGCTTAAAGCTACGACAAGCACTGCTGCAGTAAATCCTTCTCTTGCCATAATGGACTAATGTAAGCAACATTGGGCTGCCGTTTAAACAATTCCCAGTGTGTGGCATAGCCGGTGCAGTTTGAAATGGCTCTGTCTAAACAGAAACAGATGTTTGAACAGCAGAGCTGTGCAGAAGTAATTCTTCAAACGGTAGATTAAAACATCTGCCTGGAGCATCCGATGAGGCCCAACAGGCAGCAGCCACCTCAGCTGGGCCTGCCACTCACACAGTCCTGCAGCAACCAGCATGAAGAGAGAGAGAGAAGAATCTTTTTTGGGGGGTGGCTCCCTGATACCAGCATCCTTGCTCCTCTCGTGCCTTTTCCTTCATTTAGGAAACAAGTCAACTTCCATTGACTCAAAGGCTGCCTTTGATGGTGCAGTGGTGACTTCCTCCAAGTGGGGGAAAGCCAGAGCCCATTCAGAAGGAATAAGGAATAAAAGGGGTGCCTTACTTTTCTATAAGGGTTTGCTCCTTAAACTACCCCAACTCCCCCAAAAAGAAAACAGGGGATAACATTGTTAGTCTCACTTACTCCAGGAGAGGGAGTTCTGAGGGGCCCAAAAGGGAACTAGCCATGCTGGTTGTACTTCCAAATGATTTTTAGAAGGTTGTAATTCAATTTTCTAAAATTCCATACACCCCAAATTACATTATTCTTCCTTTGCTTTCAACAATTGTATTTATTAATAAGAAATTATCTTTCTCCACACTGATGGACATCTATTTTATATAATTCCATACTGCTGAAGCAGATTTCACTTTTGATTAGTCCATGAACCTATAAGTCTCAGCTATAGCTTTTCTTACCTAGATGTCAGGGACTCTGAAGATAAGGTATTCAGCTCAAGTCAGAATCAATCAATGGAGTTCATTTACAAAGTTTCTTTCCTAGCAATGTTTGGCAGCGGACAATGTGGTATCCTCACCACTAAAAGTGGACAGGCTTCCAATCTTTCATGTGGCTCCCAAAGAGCCCACTACCACAACAGCTAACAATCAATGCAATGTTTTTCACCATTTGGGAAAAACTGCAAAAAGTTGTGAAAGTCTGAAAACAGGTTTATCACTCAAAAAGAAAGAAAACCACTCAAATCTCCACCATTACCAACTTCCCCCAAAAGAGGAACTCCTAGATATGCCCATCTGGGTATATCTGGGCATCATTCACTTCCCCAAACGGTTAAAGGCAATCCCCAACCACAAAGTTTGTGCTGTTTCTCTCAGAGTTCCCGGCACTATTAATTATCTCAGTCAAATGCTGAGAGCAGAGACATAATATAACTAGAGATTATAGAGATGAGTTGCAGCTATACTATATCTGTTCTTGCAGATATAGTAGCCCTAGAAAAAGCCACATTAAATTTATACTTTTTGTGGGTGACTTTGGGTGATGTCAGAAAAAGGGGGAAATCCTACTTCAATAACATTGAAGGAGAAGCTACGGAGAATGTAAATCAACCTCACCCATAGGCTGGGTAGGAGATGGATACACATCATGAAAACATGGCCTTAAAAAGAAGTTGTCAAGTCATTGCATGATTGTTCTATAGTTATGTGCAAGAGGGACATAGCCTAAATTAATGCCTGCTGCAATATATTTGAATGACACAAAAGGCCATCAGGCAAGGAGTCAGGCGAGACTCAGTCTTCAAAAGTACTATTCTATTAACAGGCAACGCTATGGACTTCTAATCAAACAAGTAATTGCTTAATTAAAAGTAACTTGATCAATTCACTGTTATTTTTTACATCAGAAGAAAGATATAGATGAAATACATGAAATATTACTTCATTATTTATTTTATGTGCTTTGTTCTCAAAGTGCTGACATATATGTAAGGGATATAGTATCTATCTGAATGTGGTCTCTGTTGGCATTTGAACATAGGAGAAAATGCTGTACTGAGTATATTGACAAGTGTCATCTCCCATGATGATTTCTGTGGGAATAAGCGGATTCTAGAGTTTTTCAAAATTCTTCCAGTAGATTCTTTCCTCCATTCTGCCTTGATCTTCATCCCAAAAGAGGAGGACGGAAAGACACACCCAGTTTTGTAAATTGATTCTCCTGTTCCATAAAAAACTAAGTATTGCTCTCTCCTCATCTATATAATAAACTACTTTGAGATCCTCTTGATTACAAAACTAAGTGGGACATTGGGTTTCTGCTCTAAATCTAATTAACTCTAAGTTCTATATCGACGTTGCCAGTGGGCAAAAAAACATTGAAATATGGAATGAGGAAGAAGAGACAACAAAGATTAACACATTTTTGGAGGAAGAGTTGGTTTTATTCATTATTTAAATTGGCAGTCAGCTTTTCATTCCGAAGAAACGTCCTCAATCTGTAAATCAAGCTCAACACGTCCATATTTCATCATGATCATATCTAGTTTCTTCTGTCATAAAGATTCAGTTGACCGTAGCAGTTTTTTGAATAGCCAAGCTGAATAACCTCATTTATGCTAGCGTAATAATGGTCTTCCCTTGTGTACTCTCATTATGAAAACTTCGGACTGTGTACAGCAATTGATAAACAAAGCTGCTTTGGCTTTTGGAAAAAAGCTATTTGTAACTGCTTACTTGCTGCCCTTGCCAAATTGAACTGTATTCTTTTTTTTTTAGAGAACAGGTGCCCTCATTATTAAAACCACTTAGTCCCAGTGGCACTAAATGGACTCCTTTGCATGCCCCCCCCAAAAAAATGGATGCAGAGAAATTGTTGTTTCTAGTTAATGGAAGGATGAGTGGAAGTGCTGGGCAACACCAGTATTTCTGTGTGAGAGTGTGTGTATGTGTGTGTGTGTGTATCCTGTAGTAAGATCAACATTTTGCTTCCATCTAGGGAGCTAGAAAAGGAGATCATAAGTACACACTGTGGATATTTTTCTTCTTCTTAGGGTTAAAGCTTATATCAAAGAGAACTATACATATATGATTCTGCTCTATATCTAGCAAAGCAGTAGTAGCTAGTATAAGAAACCAACACCACCAACAAAAATAGGTTTACCAATAATCAAGCAGGTCAATTATTTTTAGTCCTGAGTTTGTGACTATTTACATGTCTGCTCTGTTTTTTTTTTAATGACATCTCTCTCCTTTACAAACCTAAGAGCCGAAACATGAAACTGCAGTCATTTAGATTAACTCACTTACATGCAAACTCGTAGTCTTATTTTTTCAAACATTCATTAATAATATTGGACTCCTAATCCATGGTTGGCCTAATAAACAAAGCTGCCGTATTGGGGTGACATTTACTGGGGAATAAACTATGAGTTTGAGTGTGTGAGAAAGAGAGGGAGAGAGAGAACACTTAATATTTTCTCTACTCAACCTTTTTTGTTGGGAATTTTTCCTTTCCCAAACATTGCTTAGCAGTTCTGGCTCTGAGCTTCCAGGAGAAAATTCTTAGTACCACCACTCAAAAGACATCATGCAACAACTCCAGTTATTTCTCCCATAAAAGAAATTTGTTTTCTGGAAAGCCCGTGAGGAAATAAATGTTTTCTGGAAAGCCCATGAGGGAAGAAGTGGAAAATAATGACTAATTATGTACTATGGAGTCGGATATTAAGATCTTTCAAAATATCTATGAACAAAATGGATTATTAGTAATAATGAAAAGGCCTGATGTCTCACTGACTAAATTAAATGGAGAAACAAACAGGGATCAGAATTGGGATGAAAAGAAGGAAAAATAGGCATTTCTGTTCATTATTTCTTTTCTACTACAAATGCCCACAGTGGTTCAAAATCCCGTGTTTGTTGCTGCAAAACCTATCCACATCCATAAAAATACAAACTGAAGGAAATAGATTATAATGATGTGTGTAACCCAAAACTTTAGAGCAAATCACTTCACTCACATGCTACTCATTTTTTTGGATCTTGTACAGTGAAACTGCCTTTTTCTATCTGAGTGAGTCAACATCCCCATTAAGTCAATTTTTTTAAATCAACTTTTAACCATACAATTCTGAGAATAGAGAGGAGGGAATTACAGCAATGTAGGGTTTTACCAGGTTTAATAAGAAATATGACTTTTGGGTTATCTTGCTCCTAATGGCACTGTGAGCATATCATATTGTTGGTTGCTGTAACCCACATCAGCCATCAATGTTAATAAGAGAGGGTCATGGAAACAGCTATTATTCAGGGTACACAAATAGCTGGGGCTTGCTTGGTTTATACTTACAATATTTTAGAGCTATTTATTTATTTGATTTGAGGGGACGCTCATTTTGCTGCAGTGACTCAAGATGACTAACCAGACATAAAACATAATCCAAAATAAATAAATAAAAAATAGGATATAAACCTCTACAAAAACAGTTGAGGTTAAAAAGCAACCTGCAATAAACACAGATTTACAGCCACACAGACTCTAAGTCCCAAAGATTGGGATGTGTTTTGGACTTTTATACCTAAACCTGAATATAATGTATGGGTTTAATATAAATTAATTTTAAAAGCAAAGAGTGTACCTGAGGGTTACAGTATGCCATGAAGCCTTGCTGGAAATGCACTGAAATTCTCAAAGGAACTGATCAATCAAAAAGTGTCTGGGGACCAGAAATTTATGATAAAGGGACTATGTACTTAATACTACATGTATTGACAGCAGCAAGAACTGTATTTGCACAATATTGGGAAAATGAGAACACTCCACCAGATGAAAATATAATTCGGAAAATATTGGATGGATAGATTGACATTGAAAATAAAACATGAAGGAGATACAGAGTACTATTCAATGTGGAATAGGTTTTATCAATGGTTAGAGATAAGAGGTAGAAATTAGATGAAGAGAGATCATTGTTATCTGTAAGTAAATATGAATGTTGTTCATAATTATAAGTATGCTAGTATAATTAATATGATCATAAATTAATGTAATTATAAATATGGTTATAATTATTATGTATATTATCATTATTACTATCAATATAGCTGTTTTTTTTTTCTTTTGTAAAATGAAATGCCCGGACATACACTGTATTCAAAATACTTATATATAAATAAAAGTGAAGGTGGAGAGTGCAAAAGTTGATTTAAAACTCAACATTAAGAAAACTAAGATCATGGCATCTGGCTCTCTCAATTCCTGGCAAATAGATGGGGAAGAAATGGAGGTAGTGACAGATTTTATTTTCCTGGGCTCCAAGATCAAT
>JANHJO010010607.1:60090-71093 GCA_032468235.1 Pseudoxyrhopus heterurus
ACTGTCCATGGAGTGTTCATGGCAAAGATACTGGATGGGTTGCCATTTCCTTCTTCATTGGATCACTTTTTGTCAGATCTCTCTGCTATGATTGTCCATCTTGGGTGGCCCTGCAAAGCATAGCTCATAGTTTCATTGAGCTCACAAGCCCTTTCGCCATGACAAGACAGTGATCCTTGAAGGGGACATTATATAGTACTTAAATACCTTAGGATACTATTAAGCATTCAATCTATTTTGGAATACTTCAATCAAGGCCTTTTATTTTAAACCATCTGCCCTCCCCAAATTGGTGAAATTTTTATCAGCTGGATGAAGGACAGATTTAATTAGAGCAATACTTTAATAGGACTAAAGGGGTTCCTTTCTCTTTCGGATACTTTCAGAAATTTTGAAATATATATGTGCAATTTAAATATTTAAATAAAGCCACAAATTCCTAGGAATTTTGTGATTTGGAATTTGTTATCCACACAGTATATAATAACTGGAGTACATTTCTCTGATATGAAATGACATCAAACTGTATATGGATCAGTGGCATTTTCCTTGAGTGCATTGTCATGACTGTGTGGAATGCTAACTTCAGCATCTCAGTTATGGTTAAATGGTTCCCATTTGGGTTTCATCAGAGGTGTGTACACAATTTTGGGTCTTTGAATTTGGTGCCAGTATTGTGTGAGCATATTCCAAAGAGTGCAGGCAAAGACACCTGCATTAAATCAGATAAAATTGATCTAATTTAGCTTTAACTGCAATCATTTCAGCTGAATTAATCAAAACCAAAACAATTTAATGTATTTCTTCCCTCATGTATTGACTCATCTTCTGTAAATTTGAAATTAATATAACTGAATGGAATTTTTTGAGCCTCCCTCTCAGAACCATAACTAAAGATTTAGGAATTGCATTTGTTCCTGGAGTTACAGTTTGTACATCTCTTATATAAATGTTGCCTTAGGGCTAAAATAGAAATATCTATGCATATTTTAGTTCCTGCAATTGTCAGCACATATCCAAATGGAAATAGAGTGACACCTGCTTAGTATCTGGGTAGGAGATTGCCACAAAATATTAGGGCTGTAGAGTAAAGCAGAAAGTAAAAACAGCAACATAGTGGAAGGCAGTGGCAAATATTTACATTGTACTGCCAAGTAAACTAGAAATGTGTCTATAAAGACCCCAGAAGTCAAGTTTAACCTTATTTAAATATAAGGTGCAGCTTACCATATTAAGAAGTAAGAAAAGAGTCAGATGATGAAGAGAAGCAACTATCATAAAAGATTTCTGGATTAATCAGATGCTTCCAGCAGAGGAATGTCCATTCCTGAAGACTGATATGTATCATGAGAGGAACTGACAAATATCTGAACATCTTATCCTTCAGAAAAGGTATCTGAAGGATACCGTCATACTAAGGTATCATAGGTACATGTGGCATGAAACAGGTGAAAGCCGTCTTTGGGGCTGTCCTTGCTCTCTGAACACCTTTCCCCTGAAAGTCTGTATGACCTCAACTCTTTTTACAAACAAAACTAATATTATTTTACAAACAAAACTAATATTATTCCAGCATGCCCTAAGCCTTAGCTGATTGTTGGGTTGCCCCGTATGTCAGTTAGATTGTTTTTAATGCTTGACATTGTTTTCTCTCATTTATAATTTATTTGTGCACCTTTAATTAGCTACCCAGGGTTCATATGGAGTGAGACACGCCACAAAAATGGTTAAACCGCAACACTGGAGTTTTTTTGTCATACTGGTAGCATTCTCCTTCAGGAATCTTCCATGTGTACAACATATGTATAGAGAAGGAGGGGCAAAGCTTGGAATCTGGCTGCACCCTTGACATCCTGTGTGGTCCTAGCCACTTGCTTGGACATCTGTAGATTGGCACACACATCCAGGGATGTAGCTGACATCATGCGGACCACCACAGATGGGACCAGCAATGCAGCTTTGTTGCTCCCCTCTCAGTTTCTTCAAATACAATGAATGAACATCTCAGCAGAACATTATGGTGGTGACAGATAAGGGTTAGGATTGAGAGACATTATGGTGGGAGATGCAAAGCACTACAGAAAATATGGGCCCAATGTCTCATGTTGGTTCCTTGTTCCAGCGCCCAGTTCTTGATCAGCAGGTCTCCTACAGCCCTGGTTTTCGTGTGTTGCTACTAAATGCAAGGTCAGCCTATATTGAGGGATTTCAAGAATGCCTTCCTTGGGAGTGGGATCTGTGTCCATGGTTTCGATGACAGCCTTGGGCCTATCCCAGCTCATCCAGAGACTAACATGGAACATTGGTCACCTGATCTAGCTTTCTGTTGGAGTAATGACAATGTGATCTGAAATTAGAGGAGCTCTCTGTGACTTCCTTGTCATAGTCAGACCATACCTGGTCACCATGAGATTCTTTGGTGCTGCACCCCTACTATAGGGAGGCAAAACCTATTAGATCAATCTGCCCTGACAACTGATGGAACTGCAAGGGTTCCAGAAGGAGCTGGAGATTATTTCTGGTGATCTACTGCAGTTCAACAGAGGTTTTAGTCGCCACTTGGAACAAGAAGGCAGCTGTGGCCTTGCATTGGATTGTACCCGGGGGTGGGCTCCAAAAATTTTAGCAATGGGTTTTCTGTGCAGTTGCTGGTGGGCGGGGCCATAGTGGGTGTGGCCTAGTTGGGCTCCTGCACCATGGGGGGGGGCTGTTTTCACCATCCCCGGGCTCTGGAGGCTTTCCTCAAGCCTCTGGGAGAACGAAAATGGCCTCTTCCGGGTTCTGGAGGTTCTCCGGAGGCCAGAAATAGGCCCATTTTCAGACTTCTGGAACTTCCGGGAGGCCCATTTTTCGCCCTCCAAGGCTCCAGAGGCTTTCCTTGAGCCTTCAGGAGATGAAAACGGCCTCCCCCAGGCTCCAGAGGCCCTCCAGGAGGTCCAGACAGTTCTGGAACATTAAGATTTTACTTTAAAATTTTGGAAATAATTAAATAAAATAAACAGTGTTTCATGGAAGCTAGTATTTTTTGTCTATCTTATGTCAAGACAGAAACCTGAAACTTTCAGAAATTGAACATTAAATGGGACTAAACATTCCAGGAGAAAAGGGGAAAAATGTAAATGTGTTTGGTTATAAAATGACACAAAACACTGTAGCATTAGAAATATTTCAGGAGATTTTCTAAGAATAGGGCAGATTAGCAGCTACAATATAAGAAATGTCAGCAATAAGGTTTACTTCTATGGATAAATTATGTCCAAAGGATGCTAAATCTAATGCACATATTAAATCTGATACAAAAAGGGGTATTATAAAATGGAGAAGGTACTTAAAGTAGAATTACAAATGACAAGCCAAAAAAATGACACTGATAAGAACTTTTTACTGAATATACTAAAGAGACTGATTAAATCTTTGGAAATCAAAGTGGAAATACAAATGACAAATTAAAAGAATCACTTGGTTAATGACATTTTACTGGATTTACCAGAGGGGTTGCTTTAAAAAGCCTCTGTGATGGGAAAAAGAAGGAAAAAAAGAAAACAAATAGGAGAGATCAAATCCTACAACTGAATGAATTAAAAATCAAGATTATTAGAAGTAAAGGGAAGGAACATACAGTTGGTTTGTTTAATTAAGGTTACAGTAAAGCATATTTTATAAAGCTTTGGTAATCCTTTGCAGAATTTTAGCTAATATCAGGACTGAAAAGGTATAAAATTTATTTTCAGTTGCGATGAAGATGGAAATCACTTATTTATAACTATTGTTTCTTTTTCTTTATCTTACTTTCTTCTTTTTGTTTTTTTCTTTGCACATTTCATTCCTTTTCTAAAGTTTAGCTTGTATTTGCTTTTACTATTGTAATTACAATCTTTAATAAAGATTACAATCTTTATTAAAGATAAAGATATTTTTAAAAAGCTACCTGTTCAACTTCATTCTACAACAGAATACTTTTAAAAGAGGACCAGGAAAAGCCACATTAATAGGATGCTTATAATTATAGGATCCTGATGGCTATATCCAAAAAGGCAAACTGAATACTCTGGCTCCAGTCATAGCCTTTGATGACCAAGAAATCCAACCCAACCATTGAAGTTGGTACCATGTAATACAGTAATGTAATAACCAACATTCCTCTGATATTTAAAGATATAGTAATCCAACATTTCTCTGATATTTCTGGATGTGTCTGGAGGACTTAATATAGAATGCTTTAAACAATTTTAAAGCATTCGGATTCTCTGATGTGATATTTTCATTTATGTAAATCCAAAGGACAATTGTGCATGCCGTTTCAGAAGGATAACATGAAAGATTTTTTTTTTTTAAATATCATCCATTCTGCCAACAAGACTTCTTTGGCTTGGTTGAAATGGTTCACTTGAATATCCCAGATGGCTAGTCTGGAAGAATGCATTGTGATTAAAAGAGTAAAAGGAACATTTCTTAAGGACATTTGGATGCCTTGTACAAAACAGATGCCATTTCTTAGCAGTGTTTGAATCTTAGTTCTTTTGCAGTATTTATTTGTGCTGAAGAGTGCTTCGCTTATATAATATTGGCACTTCCTAGCAATGCTAACCACTAACAGAAGTTTGAAGAGAAGTATTTGGAGCCTAATGAGAATAACAGCTTGGACATTGATCCAGAACATGAAGATAGTTGAGACATTTTAAGGTGGAGGAGAGGGAAGGAGATGAAAATATGATGTTCCTTATACAAATGCATCCTTTTTACTTCCTAATTTGACTTTTTGTCAGAGCAGTTCATCTGATTCTGGATAAATTCTTAGACTGAAGAAAAAGTTTTTTTCTCCAGTGTTAATTGGAGGAGATGTGTACTGGTTGACTCCAATGACACCATCCATGTACTTTCCTTCCAAAGCAGCTTTAAAAATTTATATGCCGACAAAAAAAATGTATGTTCATACAAGATGTGTACATCATCAATGTGCTTAAAGATTTCCATGGCAGCTGAAACCTGTGAGGCATATGAACAATATGGACTGACTGTCTCAACCTGGGTTATGTTTCTGTAACTTTAATTGTGAAGCCAGGTTCACAATGAAAGTAAAAATCTCTCATGTCTATTCATAAACTCTGTTGCTTGAATCCTCCTTTGCTGAAGTTTTGAAAAAAGCATCAATAAAATGCAATAAATAAATAAATAAGTAAATAAATATTCAAGTATAAAGTATTTTCTACAACCTTCATCCTATTATCAAGAGGGCTATGGAGTTTCTGAAATAAATATTCAGTAGTTTGAATACACTTTAAGTGCACTTGTGTGTGTTTTCCATTAGTACAATTGCATTAACTGAGATCTGTAATGTGGACTTTCTTGTTCCTTGTTTTAGTGTTTTTTTTAATTGAAAAGTAGCTCCAGGAGGTTGTTAAAAGCTTTCCATTAGAGATGTTGGATTCGAGCAAGCCTCTAAGAAGAAAACTTATTTTGACTGAAATGATTACTACAGAAGATCAAACAGAAGCCCTACAAAGCCCCCCAAACTTTATTTAGCATCATAAAGGCAGACTTCTTGCCTTTAAGAATAAATGCATGAGTGACAGTTCTATTTCAGATCCCAGGGAACATTTTATCTTCAACTCCTGACACTCTTCTTCTTCTTCCAAGCCATATCTGGCAAAGGAGACAATAGCACCCCATGTCACTAGCACATCCAGGAGATGCTTATCTAGTCCCCATCCTCAAAATCAGATGTCATTAACAGGTCAAAATATATCTGTGTATATAAAATCTCAGAGGAGAAACAGTCATAACAGACAGGAAGCAAAATTTATGGGGAATATCTAAAGAACTCTAGACAGCTGGATGAACTGATGATGACTCTCTTATTACTGCAATCACCTCTATAATTTTTTACCATTCATCTCAGCTACTTAGATCTACTGCAGCCAAGCACTCTGGCTATGAAAATGGCTTCCCCTCTCCTCTGCTGTTTTTGTTCTCCTAAACACTCACCACAGACCAAAGCTGAAATTTTGTATGCCACTGTCAAACCCTTATATTACCAGTGATGGCTAAAATTGCAAGGTTCAGCTTGTGGTGAACAACTTCAGATGATATATTGCCATGATGAACAAATGGCTATGATGGAAAAAAAACTTAGAAAAAGAGGAGAAGCTGCCTTAAACAAAAAGATCCCCTGTTCTTTTACGGAGCAGGGTTTACTTTGATCCATTGCTATGCATGGCTGGCAGGGGAATTCTGGGAGTTGAAGCCACATATCTTAAAGTTGCTAAGGTTGAGAAACACTACTCTAATCACTTACTATCAAAGTTGTTATAAAGTGGAAAAACTAAAAGAAGGGTGCCTATTCACCTTTTCTCAATGAAAAATATCTGCCTGAGTACTGGTGTGCCTTGGACCCTTGGTTTTCTTGGTGTAGACATGTTCCTTAAACTTGCTCCTTTGGTCCATAATCCTAAGTCCTCTATTTTGGGGAAAACCCTGGGTAAATTCTAAGAGGGTGGGTAAGAATAAAGTCCTTTCATGGAAGCTCTAAAACCTAATATTTTCTCTCTCTAGTTCTGGTAAATAATCAATCATAGATTGTAAAGATAGAAAAAAAATGGAAATCAGTCTATCTGTGTATTAGTGCACTAATTGTAATGGTATGTGGGAATGACTTTGAGGGATGAGGAGAAGAGATGTTTCCTAGGGAAGAGAGGGAGAAACCCTAATGGCTTAATGGTCAGAGGAAAAAAAATTAGGAAAAAACTCTGCCCTAGGAAGAGCCATGGTGGTGCAGTGGTTAGAGTGTAGCATTGCAAGCGAATTCTGCTGACTGCCAACTGCCAGCAGCTTGGCAGTTCAATTCTCACTGGCTCAAGGTTGACTTCCATCCTTCCGAGTTGGTAAAATGAGGACCCAGATTGTTGGGGGCAATATGCTAACTCTGTAAACTGCCTAGAGAAGGCTGTAAAACACTGTGAAGTGGTACATAAATCTAAGTTTTGCTGGATCTGCAGTTAAAAGTGACAGCAGGAGATTTGTACTTCTAGATTTACAAAATTATGTTAATATAGCCGTACAGTAAAATAGAATTAGCTCATCTGAGTTTTTATCTGCTTTACTTGGAAGGGCTGACACTATACAGCATTCTTAACATGTAGTTATCCCTATCACTATAGAAACATCTGCCAAGAAGAGTATATTGCACGGTTGAACACTTAGTTGAAATATCCTTTTTTTAAAAAAAAAGTTACTTAGATGCCTATCTTTCTGCCAGAACTGTGGGTGGCTTACAAAGTTAAATTTTTTTAAAAACAATACAAAAACAACAAAAAAGCTGAAAAAAATCATTCAAAGCATTTTTAAAATAACACTATTAATTTACCAAAAAAACACCCACAACCCATAATGAAACTTCCTTATAACTGAAGACCAATTTGTGGTCTGTAATCTGGAACAACTCTCAACATCTGCCCCATGTTCATGTTAGTCCTTCAGATACTTGAAGCTATTACTTTTCCCTTCATGAACCTAAAAATACTCAATACTCCACACTCTTCCTCATAAGTTTTTCCTTCCAAGACACTTGTCATCTTTGTTGCTGTCCTCTGGAAATGGCTTAAAGGTGTTCTTTAAAACAGGATGCTGTATTCTAGAGATGAGTTGATCACTGCAGAATAGAGAGGAACCATAGCTTCTCCTGATCTTGACATTATCTTGCATTTGTTATTTTTGCATTTTGCTCATGTTCAGTTTGTATTCATCAAGACTTATGGATCTTTTTTCTTATGTAGTGCTTCCCTCTATCTTAGAATTTTTCCACTTATTTTTCCTATCCCAATATAAGACTGCATTTGTTCCTGATGTAATCATTTTACTACTGTGCACTAAAATATTTCTATTCTCCCTATATCTCTGTTGCCTCAGACTTGATATCAGATGTTCTAATTCTTCATCCATGTCACAATATGCCACTGAACATTTCCCTCCTGTTTGATTTGGAAATACTGGCATACATTCATTGGCTATAAATGTTCAATAAGCTCAATGCATCTATAAATCAGATAGTCTTTAAAATAATCCTGAAGCAGATGTCCACCTTTCTTCTCTGAAGCACTTCTACTGCAAGATAATAACTGAATCACTATAGAACACAGTACTGCAGATCAGCAGTTTGGCTAATCGAATCCCACCAGCTCCAAGGTTGACTCAACCTTCCACCTTTCTGAGGTCGGTAAAATGAGAACCCAGATTGTTGGGGGCAATATGCTGACATTGTAAACTGCTTAGACAGGGTTGCAAGCCCTGATAGGTGGTATATAAATACAGTGCTATTGGTATAAACCTGTCTAAACCTTTAATGATATCATGATTAGGTTTGGGTTGTAAAATGGATATTAACCATATTTTTATTAATAGTGAGATGGTATGATTCCCATCTGTCCCTATTGTTTGAGAACAATGCATGATATTGCACTGCATATGAATTTGGTACTGTTAAAAGAAAAGAAGAAAGAATGCTGCTAAGCTGCCAAAATATGTGGACCAGATTTACTGCAATTAAATTACATCTTGATACCTTTAAATTCATTCTCTTAAACTTAAGTTGAATATGATGCCAATGATATAATACTTCACAATGCTTTTCTTTTCAGTTTAACATGACTGAATAGCTTGGATTCTGCTTAGATGTACATAATGCCAGTTTTTCTTTCATGCCTAAACACTTTGTATTATTCACTCTTAGTGGGATGAGAATTACTGTATAAAACTCTTCAACATTTTTGCTATAGTTAGTTTCCTATCTAGATGTTGTAGGCTTATCTCAATGTTTTTCTTTCATATGACTGAGGACTATGCTTAATATCCAAGAACTAAGGAAGAGGGGAGTGACATCTCCCCTCAAGTGGTAAGACCCTTAGAGTCATACGAATATAAGCAATGACCTGCTGGATCAACCCTGGTCTACTTAGTCAGCAGACTGTTCTCACAATGGCTAATCACCTGCACAAAAAAGCCCAGTAATCTCCCAGCAGATAGCCTTCAGAGACAATCAAACTACCATCAAGTCTAACAGTCATTGATCCTCATAACTTCCATGAATTGGTTCAACCTTTTTTTAAATCAGCCAACCTGATGGTAGCAAATTCCAAAATTGAATTACACATTTGTTTGACTAATTCTTTCCCTTTCGTCTATCCTGATTCTCCCAGGATTCAATTTGATTGAATGACCTCTATATCTAGTACTTTGGAAAGTGAAATTTGCATAATTTTTTTCATCTTAGTTATGTCCTCTTTAATTTGCCTCCTTTCTAGATTAAAGAACCCCAAATGTCACAAATTTTTCCTCATAGGGAAGCTGTTCCACTCCCTTGATCATCTTAGTTGCCCTTCTCTGAATATCCTTTTTGAGGTGCAATATCCCAGATGTGGTTGCACCATTGATTTATCTAAAGACATTAATAATACTGACATCTTTATTTTCAATACCATTTTTATTAACTCCAGCATGCTGTAGACCTCTTCTTACAGTAGATATACACTGTGTCAACACCTTTATTGAACTCTTTCCTCTCTATGTTTAGTTTGTATGTGTAGTTAGTATTTGGGCACATTGAATGGCAACTGCCATTTTGTCTTCAAATTCCTTAATGTGTGGAGATTCCTTTGGAGCTCTTCACAATCTTTTATTCTTTGCCATTCTGGACAATATTCTAGTTACTAGATAACTAGACACACACCAATTCCAGATCATTTATAAATGCATTTCAAAACACCAGTCCTGGGGGACCCCACTGGTTATTTCCCTCCATTGTGAAAAAAAATGTCCATTTACTCCCACTCTTTGTTTTCTATTTGTTTAATCAATTGCTTGTCCACAAAAAGATCTACCCTTTTATTCCAGGCTGAGAAGTCTTTGATGGGGGACTTTATCAAAGATTTTTTGAAAAAATGAAGTAGATGATACCTAATAGAGGTAATAGATACCTATTGGCTCCCCTATAGCAACATGGTTATTAATGTTGTTAAAAAAAACTCTACTGTTTTAATTAGACAGGACCTTCTCTTAGTGAAGCTATGTGGTATATCCTTGAGCAAGGCCTGTGTCTCCAAATGTTCGGTAATTTCATTTTAAATAGCAGTTTCCACTATCTTCCGTGGAGCAGCTGTTAAGCTGACAAGCCTATTATTTCCTGGAACTCCCCATGAGCCTTCTTAAAAATTGGAGTTACATTGGCCCCCTTCCAGTCCTCAGCTACAGACTCCCATCCTCTGGGTGGATTTTTATTTGTTATGTGCGAAGAAAGTAAGGATGCCTCAAATCAAATTTGACTCCACTTAAAGGCATTTGTGCAATTTTCTTGGAAGCAGTAGAGAAGTGGTTTGTCATTGCTTCCTACTGGCAAATATGCTTTCAACTTCCCAGTTTAGACTACAGTCTTGGAATTCCCCCATCCAAACATCAACAAGCTTAATCCTGTTTAGCTTCCAAGTTTATCAAAATCATTCAGAGGCTTCCTCTAATGGAGGGAGACATCATGGCCCTCTGATCAATGTAATGGAAGCAGCATCATGCTGCAAGTCTGTCCCATCTGAACATGTCATGTCTGCGACATCACAATGCATATATAAAAAGGAAAGTCTTATGGTTTGACAGCGCAATGCTGCTTTTGTCATTCTGCCCCAATGCCCCTCCAAAATTTGGATGCTTGGCAACTGGTTCATATTTATGACAGTTGCAGTGTCCCAGGATTATGTGATGAATTTTGGGATCTTTTGACAAGTAAAGTCAATGGGGAACCCAGATTCACTTAACTATCATGTTACTTACTTAAGCACTGCAGTAATTCACTTAACAACTACAGCAAGAAAAGTTGTAAAATGGGGTAAAATTCACTGAACAACTATTTCACTTAGCAACAGAAATTTTGGGCTCAATTGTGGTCGTAAGTCAAGGACTACCTGTAGGAACTCAGAGAGGTGCTGGGTTCCTCTCTATTGGAAGTGCTCAAGGAGAGACAA
>JANHJO010010607.1:115070-125160 GCA_032468235.1 Pseudoxyrhopus heterurus
CCCGCTCCTCCCAGGAGTCTCCATGCGGCCCATTTTGGATTGCAGGTAAGTGCAGGGCCTGTGCGGAGGGGAGGGCGAAAAACGGGCTTCCCGTAGGCTCTGGGAGGCTGGAAGTTTCCAGCTTCTGGAGGGCCTCTGGAGTCCAGGGGAGACTGTTTTCACCCTCCTGGAGCTCAAGGAAAGCCTCTGGAGACTGGAGAGGGAGAAAAACTGGCCTCCTGGAAGTTCCAGAAGGCCAGAAATGGGCCTGTGAGAGCCTCCGGAGAGCCTCCAGAGCCCGGGGGAGGCCGTTTTTGTCCTCCCAGAGGCTCGAGGAAGGCCTCCAGAATCTGGGGAGGGCAAAAACATCCCCCCCTGCTGTGGTGCAGGAGGCTGACTAGGCCACACCCACCAAGGCCACTGCCATCCAGCAACTGGGCAGAGAACCTGTTACTAAAATTTTTGGAGCCCACCCCTGATGATAGTGTTCTTCAAGTATCTGAAGGGGTCTTACACAGTAGAAAGTCTTCGATGTCTTTGTTGTATCAGAATGCAGAATACACAATAGCCTTGAGTTATCAAAAGATTCTAGTTAAAGTAAGAAAAAAATCCTAGCAAAAATAGTACTTTGATGACTTAATCAACTTCTGAGGAAAATAATAAACCCCCCCTCACTGGATATCTATCCAGAGTGCTTTAATTTGGATGCTTGCACAAACCAGGAGCTGGGCTTGATGACTAAATGGCTTTTTCAAATCTAAGATTCTATCAACCCTAAAAATGCTTATACAAATGTGCTTATCATTTCAAGGTCAGATAACTATTGTCTACTTTCCACACACATGAATAACATGAACAAAGAATCTATTTTTGGTAATCTGCTTCAAATAACATGGCAGTCAAAGAACTTCTTTTGGGAGAGACATTATGCAAGAAAGATGCTAGAAAAAAAGATTAGAGCCATGGTGGTGCAGCGGTTAGAATGCAGTATTACGGGCTAACTCTACTGACTGCCAACAGTTCGATTCTCACTGGCTCCAGGTTGAATGAGCCTTCCAGTCTTCTGAGGTTGGTAAAATGAGGACCCAGATTGCTGGGGGCAATATGCTGACTTTGTAAACTGCTTAGAGAGGACTGTAAAGTACTATGGATCGGTATATAAATCTAAGTGCATGTGAGGTAAGGAAACCAATACATAGAAAAAGTACATTTCATAATATTGGTCTAAGTGCAATCTACCAGCAGAAAAATTATGCTGAAATAACATTTGCTGCCGTTACTGATAAGCCTTCTTCAACTAAGTAACAACATTGGTGCTAGTCAGTTTGAGGTTGTAGATGATGATATGTTGTAACACAATGGTGTTATAACACCAATGATGAGGAACTGTGATTAAAGTGCAATATTGCAAACAAACTCTGCCCACAGCCAGGTGTTTGATCCTGACAGGGCTCAAGGTTGACTCAGCCTTTCATCTTTCTGAGGCCGGTAAAATGAGGACCTAGATTGTTGGGGGCAATATACTGACATTTGTAAACTACCCAGGGGATGCTGCAAAGCATTATGTGGTAGTATGTAAGTCTAAGTGCTATCGTTACCTAGTCAAGTAATGAAACATCTGTAAGCAAACAACCAACTCAGACAACACCAAGTACTCCTCAGTTCAACCCTAAACTACAGATATTCTCTTCTATTTAATACAATGAAATCTCAATTTAATGAAGCAGATGGGTGAAAGATTGTTTCTTAAATCATGGTGCAGATTCATTTTTCACTTGTATGATGATGTCATTACACAACTGAGAAAAAAACTGATGCAAGTGACATAAATCTCTTCAGATATTTGATTCACTGCATGCAAAATACATTGCATTGAGGTTTTACCATGTTTCGAAGGTTTAAAACAGTTAAAGTTAAAGATCCTGCCTGATCATTCAATGTACATGTTTGTTTTTAGTCCCTTTTCATTATACAATCATTTCTTTATACCCATAGATTCAGGTGCCACCCATGATATCATAATATGTCAAGTTCATTCATATATGAACTTTATGGAAAAGGCCCTAATTGCTGGGGAAGATGGAAAAAAAGAGAAGAGGATGACTAGCAGCAAGGTGGATGGACTCAGTTACAGTGGTGATGAGTACATCATTGGAAGACCTGAAAGGCTGAATCATCTCTGTAGCTGCTAGGAGTCAAAAATGACTTGATGACACACAATCAATCAGTTTTCAAGAAAGCAGATCTCCTTCTGTGCCTCTTGCTTTTTATCCATGGATGTCTGCTTGCCCCCTCTGTACTCCACCCCCATATTTTTTTCTCCAGTATTTCAATTTTTGCCAAAGATTTCAGCCTACTTTTTAAAAATGTCTTCTTCTGAAACACAGCATCTTTGGCAAGATACACTCAGCTCTAACCTTGTACGTTGACATCCCTGAAAACAGCAAAGCTGAACAAACCTCAGAAACCTAGAAAATGGAAGAAGATGAATAAAAAGAGTTCAGCTGTTTGAAGTCCCACTTTTTCATTTACCCAGCAGCTTATGCAGTGAAATGTCAAATAGCAAGCTGCTTTCACAGTGCAAATAGGAGCAAGAGTGAGAGGAAAATTGTTCTTCTGCTGTTCCATTGATAGTGACTCTGGCTTGGATGCCAGTATTCTTCAGAAAAGATCTGGCAATGTGCTTTTCTTGTCAAGCTGCTTCTAGCCATCAAGACAGTGAAGCCATCTGATTCCTTCATATGAGTCAGCGCTTATTTTACCTCAAAGAAATGCTCAAAATGGCATATATTGGTGTAAACCAGTGTTTTTTAAACTTGATGATTTTAAGATGTATGAACCGAACTCCTAGAACACCTTAGCTAGTATGGGAATTGAAGTTCACACATTTTAAAGCTGTCAACTTTGAAAATCAGTGGTGTAAACTAACTGAAAACTGGGGCATATCCTTCCAATCAGCTGTAACACAATTCAATGTAAATTGGGTTTTTTTTTTTAAGTTTTCATGTTCTTGTGCCTGAGTGACAAATTTGGTATCTGAGTTTACTTCTCTTAGTTAGCCAGAATACATGGTTGAGATTTTTGACCATCTCTTTCCACCTAGGTGAAACCAGAAAACAAGTCAGGACATCATTAGGTCTTCTTGGTTTTAATGCTACATAGAAGCTTTTGTTATCAAGCCAAGATAAGTTGTGTGGCCAGTCTGCCTGGATATGGCTAAGTGAGATTATTTCACAGCTTTACTTCAAAGGCCCACTTTGATCATAGCCTCGATGAAGAAAAACACCCCTTTGAAGATCTGCACACTCCTGACTTGTTCCTTCCTCCAAGTCATGCCTTTTGCCCTGAAACTGAAATGAATGTGCTAAGCTGTAGTCTGGTCAGATAGAATGAATATATTTGGGGGGGGGGGGTTGGAATCAAGGCAACCTCTGATGAATTGCTGAGAAATTAGTGTTGTCCTTGGCATTCAAGCTATAAATAGAAAATAAGGAATGACTTTTTTTCTGAAATGCAGAACAAAAACAATTGGAAATTTTAGAGGGGAAACAAGACAGCCTAATTTAAAAGGTTTTTTTTATAGAATGAGTGCAATGGTTCTTAAAGCAATTGTTGTCACAGCCAATATGCATACTTATTGCAAATATACAGGATTTGGTTTAATGGCAACATTCTGTTGCAGCAGACTGAACTGCTAAACCAACCACATTCTTTTGCTGGATATATTTTAAATGTTGCAGGACATTCATAATCTTTAAGTAATTTACCCAGACTATGACTCAGTCAAACATACTAATCATGCAACATCAATCAGAATAGAGCTGGAAGGGACCTTGGAGGTATTCTAATTCAACCCCCTGTTCAAGCAGGAGACCCTATACCATTTCAGATAGGTGGCTGTCCAGTATTTTCTTTAAAACCTCCAGTGATGAAGCACCTACAACTTCTGCTGTTCCACTGGTTAATTGTCCTCACTGTTAGGACGTTTCTGCTTAATTCCAGGTTGTTTCTCTCCTTGATTAATTTCCATCGTTTCTTGTCTTGCCTTCTGGTGCTTTGGAAAATAAATTGACCCCCTGTTCTTTGTGGCAGTCCCTCAAATACTGGGATACTACTATCATGTCACCCCAGTCTTCTTTTCTCTAGATTGGCCATACCCAATTCCTGCAACCGTTCTTCATATGTTTTTGTCTCCAGGCCCTTTGTTGCTCTTTGTTGCTGTTCTTTGCACTTTTTCCAAAGTCTCACATCTTTTTTTATAATGTGGTGACCAAACCTGGATGCAGTATTCCAGGTGTGGTCTTACTAAGGATTTGTAAAGCAGTTGTCACAGTTCCAAACCAAGCCAGCAAAAGAAGAGGCCACACTGTGAGCAAAACAGGTCTCTTTACTGGAGTCTCAGCTTGGCACATGGTGAACAATACAAGTAAAGTGTTTCTAGCCAGCATTACTGGCTTCTGCTAGCCAGCTGGCTATACGGACTCAGCACGCCCAGCCCTCCTGTTCCCGGTTGCTCCCAGCTGCCTCCAGCAAGTACTTTTTGGGCCCGGCTCCAGCAAGTACTCTTCAGGCTTGCTTGCCTTCCTGGCTCCTCTCCCAGCATGAGTCCCATCTCCCAACACCCATCTGTGCCCCCCATGCACCCCCCTCCCCCTGTGCATGTGTGGCAACTTCAAAAGGGCATGCTGTGGCAACTTTGAATGGTGCACTGTCTCGGACATTGACAGCAGTATTAATAATTCATGTGAATTTGATTCTATGCCTCTGTTTACACAACCAAGAATTGTATTAGCTTTTCTGGCTGCCGCTGCACACTGCTCATGTTTAAATGATTGTCCACTAGGACTCCAAGGTCCTCTCACAGTTACTGTTTTTGAACCAGATTTTGCTTAATCTGTACTTGTACCTTTGGTTTTTCCTGCTGAGGTGTAAAACCTTGCTTTTCTCCACTTTAAATTTCATGTTGTTGGACAGGGCCCATTGCTCAAGTCTGTCAAGATCTTTTTGGATCCTGAGTTTGTCTTCTGGGGTGTCATCTGCAAATTTGATGATTTCCCCTTCTATTCTCTCATCTAAGTCAATTATGAAGATATTGAAGAGTACTGGGCCTAAGATGGAGCCTTGTGGTACCTCACTGCTAGAACTGAGCTGAACCTTGACCCTGGGAGGAAATCAACAGGACCTGAAGAATTCCAGTTTTAATCAACTCAGGCTTAGGGATTGAAAATGAAAGAATGTGTTTGACTGTTCAAATGGAAAGGGGATAGAAGAAAGGCCAATAATAAAGGGCAAAGAGATCAGAGATGATGTACATGCTAGAGAAACTTAGAGAGAGATGTTGAGTATGAATTGCTTTGGGCTAGAAGTTTCAAACCAAGGTGAGATATCTTAAGTGCTTGGTTTCAAAGGAGAACCAGTGGTTTCTTTAATGAAAGTTTCATTTTAAAGATGGAAACAAATTTTCCCAACTACCAAAAAATTGTATATTCTTAGGTGACCTATAAAGCCTGAATACACATTTCTAACTCTTGGTATTTGTATATAATTGCTGTTCAATACAATTGAAAAATCATTTTCACATAATTACAAAATCATTTCAAACTTTGGAGGAACTCATGACATATATATTTCAGTTTTACCCTATTTTTTCATTTTTTTTCAAAAACTATTTTCTCTGTGGATTAACAGTTTCTACATTCTGATTCATGAATATGAGTTGACCCAGATGTATCACTATTTATAGCCTGCAGTTTTCACCTATTAAATGAACTCGTAGAAGCTTCCCTCATTAGAGTGTTAAGGATTTTCTTAAGACCAGTTATTCAATTGTTACATATATACTTCCAACAGAATTTCATCATTTTAGCTATCACCAAAGAAACTTTATTTAATGCTTTCCTTTTTTATTTCTTTGAGTTGGGTTGGTCTTGTTTTGATCTAGCAGATTCATGTACTTTTCTCTGATGATAATAGCTGATTTTTTTCTCCCTTACAACTCTTTAATCAATTGCATTCCTAAAACAATAAACAGAGGTTCCCAAATACATATTAATCATATTTTTCATTAGTGACAACATGGACCATGGAAATGTAAATTATCCTTTCTATAGTATAGTAATCAACAACTTTAGCCAAATATTGTGGGGTTCTTTTTCTTTTTTTCTTCTTTTGGAAGATAAATGATTACGGTTGCATGATAAATGGATATTGTCCTCTTTCAAGACTGCAGAACTTGAAACAGGAAAGGGTGGTCATTTTTTTGTTTGAAAAAACAATGAAACCTAAGAAATAATGTTAAAGTCTTCTACCAGCCCTGAATAATGTTTTACTCTAAAGAACACATTCTGTCTTCAAAATAGCCTTGAAAAACTTCAGGAAACAACCAAGTTCAGAGAGTTCCAAAGGCCCCGCATATTTTCCTGAGCTACAAATATTCTCCTCTATCAAGTTATCTTTGCCCAACAAATCAACTTTCCTATTTTTTTTTTATTTAACCTTCTGGTCTATCTACAACTGATGTTGACTTACATCACCCACATACTTATATAATGTGAACAAGCTCAAATGGGTTTCTTGGATTTTAAGTGGAGAGGCTTAATTTTAACAAAGAAAAGAAGCTATAGAATGTTGGTCTATAAGTCTATCCCAGAAACCTGCACTTCCTGGTTAGAGACTGATGGTGTTGGGAGCAGAACCACCATGGCAGTCTGAGAAAGGAAGTGGGCCTGTAGAGGTTTTCCATCAGATTGGCCACTTGGTATTTTCCATCATATCTTTTAGTCTTGTTGTTGTTAGCTGCAAAGTCATGCCTGACCCATCACAACCCCATGAACAACGTTCCTCCAGGCCTTCCTGTCCTCTACCACCCTCCGGAGTCCATTTAAGCTCCCATTTAAGCTTCAGTGACTCCATCCAGCCACCTCATTCTCTGTCATCCCCTTCTTCTTTTGCCCTCAATCGCTCCCAGCATTAGGTTCTTCTCCAGTGAGTCCTTCCTTCTCATGAGGACTACACTAAGCAGGGATAAATAGGAACAGAAAGCTGATTTTTCTTGGAATCAGTAGTCAGCCTACCTAAGGACAGTCAGACAAGGGTTGAAATTAAAAAAAAAAACAGTCAGAAGATCTCGTGAAGAAACATGCAGTTTCTGTTCAACACCTGGAGAAGGTGCATGTTTCTCCATGAGATCTTCTGAATAAAGGCACAAGGAAAGAGGTGGATCTTGATGTCAGATCCAAGGTTTAATTCTTGGAGTTTCTGGGTATGCCTCTTGCCCAAAACTTTAGACTTGTCTGCAACTGCATAGGCATTGATGCATAGCTACACTGCCAAGGAGTTGATGGATTAAGTGTAGGTGGCAGATGGGCTGATGCATACACCTCCTAAATCTCGGCTATGTGTTGTGTGGGGATGTGCGTCCTGCATGCTGATTGGTTGATCCAACTTCCAGCCCTGTGCTTTGTTGCCTGACTGGCCCCTTGCCAAAGCATTAACGTTCACAGAAATATAAAAACAACAGCTATGCCACCTTCTCTGAATGTTGAAACCACCCGTTCCCTGGCGTTCAGTGACATGGAAGTCTAATCCAATATTAACGTTCTGGAGACAGTCCTGGTTAAGCAAACCAAAGTTCTGCTTCAATAGAAGCATGTGAGGATTTTTTTTTAAGAGGCAGGGGGAGAAGATGCACCTTCGATGAAGAACCAGGTTCACAACTTGAGAGACTTAGTGGCTTTTCTCCAGGAGACCAAGTGGCAACAATAGCCAAAAATACATTTGCAAAGCTTCAGTTGTTAATCCAAATTTATTCCTCGACAGGGAAGGATACCTTCCGAAGAGTACATACGCTTCGGTTATATCAGGATTAGATTACTCATAGTTGTAATGGATTAATGATTTTTTTTAGATAATTTGCTTCTTTAAAAATGTGTTACTCTTGTTCCAAATTATGAGCTCACAACTCATTTCAAGCCACAAGTTATCGCCTTTACCGAGCAGAAGGCCAAAAAGGTGGGAATTAAATATATCAAGGAAATATATTCAATGAAAAATTCACCGTTGCTGCTAGCAATTAAAAGAGACTGGAGTGTATAAATTGCACCCCCAAGAAAAATGTTTTGTAGCAAGCTAACTTTCCTTCTTCCCTAATCCCCATCTACATTTTAATATGAGTTTATCAAATTTGAGACTATGTAGCACAATTTTGTATCTCAGCACTGCCTAAGGATATTTACTCATGTAGTAGGACTGTTTTACTATTATCCTTTTCATCTTTCCTATTACCTTCTACTGTTGGTGTCTTATGATTATATTGCTTTGTTGCTTGTTGTCTGTATGTTCACTGAGAGCTTATGCATCGGAGACAAATTCCTTGTGTGTCCAATCACATTTGGTCAATAAAGAATATCGTATTGTGCTATATTGTATTTAGTCTACAGCATTCTGGATACGTTAAATTATGTCTCTCATAATCTCCCATTTAGCACGACTGATTTACCAAATCAGCCTTTTCAGATTCATTAGATGACAAATGAACTAGCCAGGCCAGAACGATGGAAATTATAATCTAAGACATTTAGGGAGTGCTCAATCTCTAAGGTTAGTACAAGAGCTGCAAGGAGATCATCTCTTAAAGGCAACTTTCTCTCTTCCGAAGTTGCATGTTGAGAATAAGTGAAATCCAAGCAATGGGTGTTAAGCTTCAAATGGCGTTTTTGCTCTTGCAACTATTTTCGCTTCTCAGCTTGCCAACAGACAATGGGGGGAGGAAAGATAGAACAAAGCTCCAGGTATCAAGATGCCAGCCATGGGAACCAAGGACATTTCATCAGGTGTTTACCACAGCCAAAAAAGACTTCTCACAACAATACCCAAAGTCTCCATTGGACAATGTGACCTGGCCTAATAGAGGGGAGGGAATACATGAACTTTAAACTATGTGGGAATTGCACAGGAATTAGTTAGATCTGGTTTTGCCATCATCTTTGCCAATATGATGTACTCCTTAACATTTTGCGTTAAGAGATCGGATCGTCTCAGCCGTGCTTGCTTTTGGTTGGATTCGTCAGTTGGAACCTTGACAAGAGGAAAATTAATTTCAGCCACGTCTCTTGCCAAAGCAACTTTCCCTATAGAGCGATTCTAAAGTTGTTTGAAACTGTTCCACATATTTATAAAGGATGGAATATGAGGAAATGTTCTGGCAGACATTATCATGTTTGAATGTGCCCTTCCACTCAGGGGTGGGCTCCACAAATTTTAGCAACCAGTTCTCTGCCCGGTTGCTGGGTGGGCGTGGCCACGGTGGGCGTGGCCTAATCGGCCTCCTGCACCATGGTGGGATGGCTGTTTTCACCTTCCCTGGGCTCCGAAGGCTTTCCTCGAGCCTCCAGGAGGGCAAAAATGGCCTCCCCTGGGATCCAGACGCCCTCTGGCGGCCGGAAATGCACCCATGCCTCCGGGAGGCCTCTTTTTTACCCTCTCTGAGCCTCCGCGTGGGTCCTGTACTTACCTGGCATCCAAAATGGGCCACGTGGGGACTCCTGGGAGGGGCATGGCCACCTAGGGGTGGGATTTAGGGGTTTGCCAAACTGGGCAGTCTCTTAGCTAGAGGATTGCCTGAACCTGTTCAAACCCATAGCAGCCCACCCCTGCTTCCCCTCCCTGCTTTTAGATCCAAGGGAAGTAGGGGAGGGGAGAAATTTGAGATGCTTTTTCAAATTACATTCCTGCAATTTCTCTTATCTGTCCATTGTCTTGGTTATGGGTCTTCTTCCTCTTTCTCAGGGTTATTCTCACAGCCCATTATACTTACTATGTGTTATTACCCCCTCAAACTAAGAACTACCCTCGCTGATCTAATGAGCCAAACTGAATATAGACCAATTTCATAGGAAATAAGTGCAGCAAATATGAAGAAAATATTAAAATGGTTATGTTTTATGCAGTGTTGCCATAAGGAGAAAACAAGCCCATTAGGCACCAAGGAAATGTTTGCAATAAACGGCTAAATTAATTTTATTAAATTGCATATTTTATATTTTATGGATGCTCAAGGAAGGAAGTTAATGACCATCAGGCATTCACTTGTAATTCAATAATTTTTTAAAGT
>JANHJO010010607.1:156811-167969 GCA_032468235.1 Pseudoxyrhopus heterurus
ATCACAAGAAAGTATCCTCCCACTCCAACAGAGGACCAGATTGAAACTGAACTGAACTATATACAATACATAACAAGAAGGTCATGATTTGAGATGTCAGTGGCATGGATATTTAAGATAGGATACACTTAAGGTAAATGTACTGTAGATGTTAAAAATCATTATGTCAGGTGGTCTATTCTCAGAATATTGAATAAATATAAATTTAGATTCTGCCCAAAATCACTTTTGCAGCTTTCAGCCCAAGAAGCATTTTATAGATGAGAAATGACAAGTAAACATAAATGATTAACTTATCATGATGTGTTAGAATTTTCTCAAGGAGATTGTAAAATGAATTCAAGAGAAGATTTGATGACAGAAGGATACTCTTGTCAATGGTTTTCTTATGTCCAATTAACAGAAAAGTTTAAAGCGGACAAAAGACTTTATGGTTTGAACAAAAGCTGAGTTTGAAACAGAAACATGTATTAATGATGAACACATTATTGCTAAAATATATAAACTTTTGCTAAAATATGAGACAAGAAGAAGAACAAGTGAAAGAATGTATGAGAAAATGGGCTAAAACTTTTGGCTACAATGATGGACCAGTAAGAAAATATGTGGTTTAAAATATTATAATTTGTTTTATGTTCTAGCCTTAAAGAGAACATTTTATAAAATGGTGTATAGTATCATTGGCATATGTTATCCAAGAAATTGTCTAAAATGTACAAACATACTTTGAATCTTTTCTGGAAATGTGAATAACATGAAGGGATATGCCTGGTGGATATGTAAAAAAAGCTTTAAAATGGATACAAATGTATATTCAGAAGACTTTAAAGATTACAGTACAACTGAAACCTGACAGTTTTCTTTTGGGATTAATGTACAAGCAACCAGAAATAGACATGGAATTTTGTTTTTATATATGACAATTGCAATGAGACTATTATATGTTCAAACGTGGATTTACCCACAATGGAAGAACAGTTGGTGAAGATAAGGGAACTTGTGGAGATCAGCTTCTTTGATTAGAGAAAAAAAATCCATCTTTATGGCTGACGGGAACTGTCTTATAGATTTTTTGCATAAAATGGGAAAAAATGCACTTATTATTTATGATTCCAATGATTTAGAAAGATGGATAATAGAAAAGAGTCAATTTTATTTTGTAATCATGAAGAATAATTTGTAATTATACTCTACTTGTATTTTCTACAAAGGAAATCGGAAGTTTCTTTCTATTTCTTTTTATTCTTTTTGCACTTCTCTGTTTTTTCTTTCTTTTTCTTTTCTATTATCTCCCTTTACGTGTTATTAATTTGTGTTAATTTTTATGCTCTTTGGTTAAAACTTTCAATAAAAATCTATTGAACGAAAATATTTAAATCCACCATAAAAAGGTGGAACCAACAGAAGCTAGGAAAAATTATCATCAGCTGAGATATCATCTATACATATTTTAGTGTTTACCCCAGGAGAAGTTAATTTAGCTAACTATTATTTTCTAACAATCCTAAGTAATACATATACTAGTCAGCTCTACATAGAATCAATGGATTGGCCAATTAAAAAACAACAACCTGTAGTTCTGAGACAATTTTCACAATCTTTAAACAAGTCATCACTTTGTAACATCTAGGCAAGAAATATGTCTCTCACAAAAGAGCCTCTGCAGTACCTTTATTGACCTGAATGGAGCTTTTGATATAATCCCTCAGGAAAGACTATGGTAGACATTAGGTGTTTCTTTTTTTTCATTGATCGGTAGCTTCTGCGGCTAATTATAGTTATGTGAGGAAATGACCTGCCAAGATAAAGGAGACAGCACCAGGATCAATTGGTACTCTAACAGTACCAATCATCACACAAAGGCGTGTCAAACCAGAATGCATTCAGGCTCCTTTGAAGATTAATTTAATCACTCAGATCTTCTCCAAATGTGAACTTCACTCCTCCCCCCCCAACTAAATTACAAACTAATTTCCATATTCCTCTATGCTGATGACAGATTGTTTCAAGAATCACTTCTGCTATACACAGAAGAGCGCTAATGTTAGCACGGTTCAATGTCATACTTCCAATGCTGACTTAGGGAAGATGTAACAACATACAGTACGTTATGCTTCTGTATCCCTTCTGACTTCGCTATTGAATCAATAGGTCATATTTCACTTCATTGCCCACTATATTGTTCTTGATATGCAAAATCCATAGCCCCATTTATTATCCATTCTGCAGGCTGGTTTTATGGTATACTTATTTGCCTTATACTTATTTGCCATCTACTTTCTGACTTCACTAAAATTTAGGAAGATAAATTTTATATCTATCTTTCTAATGCTATTGATATTAGAAAGCTCTTGGTTTGACACCAACAATGGGTGCGTTGAATGCCCATGGCTACGTATTTTATTGTAGTTTAATAATCTTCACTTCTATTTTATTTTAACTAGTACTACTAACACTTTACTATCAATCTAACTTATTTCCTCTGGTGCTCTGTAAGCTTTTATTTATTTATGTCTCCAGCAGTAAATTCATCGACATTTAACATGTCAGTACTAAAATGGCTCAGAAATTTCATCCAGTCCATATCTTAGTTACTTATATATTGCTATATTTAAATATAGATACTGCCTGAGTATTCATAACATTTTAAACCAAAGCAAACAAGTCACTTAGATGAGGATGCTATGAAATCTCATTTCATGGTTTCTAAATCATGATTCTACGAACCCAATTAGTTGTGGTTTGTTCGGGAAATAATATTCAGGAAATCTTGGCAAACATAATGTAGGAATTAGGTCACTTTTCCAATGTAGTTATATGATTCCAATACAAGAATTAAATACACAGAGCAAATATTTTAACTACTTCAGCCTTAGACTTTCTTCACAAATCTGTATGTAGGATAGATAACTTGCAAAGAGGCTCATGTAACAGCCTTGGGACTTCAGTACTGAGAGTACACATCATAAATTTTTTAGAAACGTGTTCTATTACTTGAAGATTGCAGAGGAATAATTACAGTAACAGTTTTTCTGTGGATGTGGCAATTATATATTCCCTCGATTTGCTAGGCTGGAGAGGAAAATGTGGCCTTTTTGTTTCTATTATGAAATACATTAATGTAGTCTTTTTAGAGTGAGGTATATTTTCCCAGAAAAATAAGCCATTCACTGGGCTTTTATCATAGCCACATTAATGTGCACTTTTCCCGTTCTTCACTGGCAGAAAAATATTGCTGGCATTACTGCCATTGTTCTGATGGTTGAGCCTTAATTTGCCCCTATAATAAGGCCAGTGAATGGTACTGTCCTTACAGGTTTGATGTAGGACTATTTAAGGACAGCAGATAATGGATTCAAATGGATTCATATCTTTCTCTCTGAGCAGTAAAAAAATAACATGTATTTTGAAACCCCTTGTCAGTGGAAGAAGCAAAAATGAAATAGGTAGGAAAACAGTAGACAGCCAGTTTGGAGTACAGAAGTGATTAAGAAATCAGGCTAGAAACTGGGAGAACCTGAGTTCTAGTCCTGCCTTAGGCACAAAGCCAACTGTGTCATATATCTCTCTCTCTCTTTCTCTCTCTTTTTTCCCTCCAATTTGTCTTCCTTTGGAAATGGGTCAGGTTTAACCATGTTAAAATGATAGATAATCCTTCCTTGGGAGGATCATCTGGAAAGTGGGATTTCTCCTATAAGATATGCCCATTCATGATAAATATCTCTCCCATGTGGAGCCTGAAAAAAATCAAGAGCAATATTTCCTAAAGTAAATTAAGAAAAAAATTAGAAGTAACTTGATTATGCTAAATTAAAATGCTAATGTTTTCTCATAGTCCTCTTCCCTCAGCCTCCCAACCCCATGTCCATATCCTTTTCAAACTATGGGGAGATTAACAACCTACGCTACAGCTCCTATCATTTATTTGTGATGAATATGCCCATTTTATCTCCTTGCTCCATCAGATTATGCTGCCACTTTGCATATTTCTTTTAGCTAATGAAATGGACAGAGTGATAATTAATTTACTGGCTATCCATTTGCATGGAAAGTAGTAGCAACTGCAGTAGCTAGCATCACTCTCCTTCTTAAAAAGAGACATCAAGCCAATCAGGTTCATTAACATTTGAGCTCAATATTGGACCTCGTATGATGTGCTCCTGCAAGTGAAAGAAATCATTGAGCAAAAGGCCTAGAAATTCTAGGCCTGGGAGACTGAAGGGGCAGGAAAGAGAATATTGACTAATGTGGGTTTCTTTTTAACCCTATTAATAACCCAACTGAAGCTGAAGATTTCCCTTGAGGTTCTAGATTAACGACCAACTTGGTGGAGCTGACAGCATGAGGCACAGATGATAGCCATCATCCATTTCAAATAGTATGCATGGAAAGCATTTGAAGTGCATTAATGCCCTTTGCCTTAACCAATTGGGATGCTGGCTTCAGCTTGCAACATTCCATCTATCTTAGAGGCTCTTTCACTATCCAAGCTGACGGGTAGACGTGTAATTAAAATGAATTAATGATCTGAAGCAGAAACTGTGTTTAATGAAGCTTCTGTTCAGATGTGAGATGTGAGATTCAAAGCTGTTTGCTTACAAATGTTTACCAATCCTCCATGGATAAATAGCTTTGCCACCTGCTCTTTCCTGCCATTATAGTCAGTTGTTCAGCAGTTGTTAATTTTCTCAATATAAAATTTGTCACAAGAGCATAATGTTTTCGAGTCCAAATGTGTGATCATTTAACCCAACTATCAAGCATTTGTTTTTCACAGTGAGGTTCTGGAGCAGCTTTAGGAAATGCGGGAAGGTGCAGTAACAATCTGATGATTTAATAATTAAACAGGGCTACAGCTTGACTGACATCTCTTTCAACCAATGGCACATTGTCAGTCTATCAATAATTCCTGTTTCTTCTTATTCGTCTCTGTCCCTGAGATCGACCTTTGTCCTCAAAGCTTTTAAGTTCTTTTCCTCGTCTAGTCTCCTTTCAGCCCATGCTCTTCTTTTCTCACTTGTCTCCATTGAAAATTTTCATTATTTCTGGCACAGCTATGCTCTTGCTCAGCTCTGTGTGACCCACCTTCCCTCAGCATTATACTAGCACAACTGTAAGGCAGCACAAGCATAGCTGCTTCATCCCAACGTATCAATCAACTCACACAGACCGGTTCTCTTTGTTTCCTTCATGACCCAAAGGTCTTTACCTTATAATGGCACAGACATCATTCGAAAGTTTGCCTGCAATATATCATTACCACATTGGCTCATCTCCAATATATCATTACCAATTGGCTCATCTCACCTCTGCAATTTCCATGCTGCAGAATGATTTGCTGATTCCTGCAGAAGAGCCCTTTTTGGGACACTGCTCAAGGCTGATTAAACATCAAGTTGTGGATCTCTGCACATTTGCCAAATGCATTGATGTTTGCCTTGTTTACCTGTAGAATTTCCTGATGAAGTATGGCAAAGTGATCCACACTTTTTCAGTAATGACTGAACTGAACACCAGACTTATAGTAGCAATCAAACACTTTCTTCACCTCCTTTTAAATTTAAAGCAGGTTCAGGAAGGAAGAAATGGTTAAAGGAGAGAAACATATTATTCATCTAAAATATCTATAGACCGCTTTTATTAAAAATTCTATATCTGTTTGTGGCAGGAATAAAGCAGACCATAAAAATGATACAAATTGAATCAAATATTCAATAAAATGGAATGAAAACAGACAGATAAAGAATAGAAGCAATCTATAGAAAGCAACAAACAAATATGTGGGAGGGGGACTAGCGCTTCACTGGGAAAGACTTATAAAAATATGTTTTAAAAAAATGTCTACAGCATCCAGTCTGATACCTAGTATACTGCATTTCTTGGCATGTGCCCACTCACATTTTTTCCAATGAGGCTCTGAAGCAAAAATCCAATCAGATGCAAATGCAGATGAAGTGAACCATTTTCTGGGATTAGTTAGTTTTTACTCCTTCCTGCTCCTTCCCACCTTCTCATGAAATGCTTTCTATCCTGTTAGCTGAACAACTACAAATATGGGAAAATACATTTGCATAGGTCTACCCTAAAAAACCCACCATTATCGTGTTAGGAAAAGGATGGCAATGACCATGTTGAAATTGCAGGAGTAGGTAGTCTATATATGTGGGTAAATAAATAGAAATAAATAGCAATAGCCTTAGGCTTATAAACTGCTTCACAGTGCTTTACAGGCCCCTCTAAGCAGTTTAGGGAGTCAGCATATTGTCCCCCAACAATCTGGGTCCTCATTTTATCAACCTCAGAAGGATGGAAGTCTGAGTCAAACTTGAGCTGGTGAGACTCAAACTGCCAAATCACTGACTATTTTTAAAAGTGATCTATTAATCGCACCATTTTAATACTTAACAATACTAATAGCACTTATATATCACCCCATAGTGTTTACAGCCCTCTCTAAGCAGATTAGAGTCAGCAAGGCAGCATCTTGCCCCCAACAATCTGGGTTCTCATTTTACCAACTTTGGAAGGATGAAAGGCTAAGTCAACCTTGAGCTGGTCAGGATCGAACTCCTGGCTATGGGCAGAGTTAGCCTGCAATACTGCATTCTAACCACTGCGCCCCCATGGCTCAGGCCAGATCAAGCATGTGATCAATGTGGATTAATTTGCAATGTTGTCTAGAACAACTTAGGATATTGGATTAGTATAAAACCATCGCTTCCTATCTTTTATGTTAATTATATAATGACATGGTTCGCACATACTACTAAGCCGTGATGTGATTTGTTCTTTGTGACATAATGTGCTTTGTAAACTTAGCTTTTGTGTTTTGAAAACAGTGGCTTATGGATTAATGCAACATGTGCACCAAGTCACTGGAGCTTATTAAACAAATTGCTTATTAAGTAACCCACGATTCAGTTCAGTATATGGAGACAAACATTCCTAGGATTATGATGTGGCTTTATAAAAACATTCTAATTTGGATTAAAATAGGAAGAGAGCAAGATATTAAATTTAAAGACTATTTTAATGTAGGAATATTAATATGAATCTTACATAAGCTGTTTTCACTCAGTGTTTAAAATTAATTCGGGTTATATAAAGTGAATATAATAGTAGTATCAATCAAAAATGTAGGATAGTCCTGGAGGGGAGGGAGGCAAAAGAGGGTAGTAACAGACAGTATGTCGGTCATGAGATTGTAATGGAAACTTGTACTGCAGGGCAAGTATGAAAGAATACAGCTTGAGTTGAGATATCACAACACACATTTTGTCATGTTGGCATCCCCATGGTTAGGAAAACATGGTTAATAAGCATGTGAATCTCTTGTAGCAGCCATAACAGTGTCCTGTGGGGCTTTTTTTGTGGATTGCAACAAACTTGTCCAAACAAACCTCCATGCAGAGATGTGCCTCTTTGTAGATATGCAAAGAAATGAACAGAAAATTTGGGTTTCAGATGACATTACTGAGGGAAGTGTTGGTGCTGTCATACTGTTTCTTCCCCACACGTCTCTCCAATCCTGTCAATTCCAAGAAAAAAGAACTATTACCTAAGGTCACCCTAAGCACTTCTTCCATTCCTGCAAGGGGCAACCAATATTTTATTTTATTTATTTATTTTAGCAAAATTTATATACCGCCCTATCCCGAAGGACTCAGGGCGGTGTACAGAATAAAAACATATAAAAACATTGCATAAAAATAAGTTAAAACAAAAAACACATTCACACACCATTCACCTCAGAATTTTTTGCCACCAAAAAAGGCACCAGGTCTTATTTTCCAGAGGGGGGGATGTAATCCACTGATTCACCTCACTTGTGCACATCACTCTCAGCCTCCTTTTCACTGTTAGAGGCCTTCAGGAACTTCTTCTGCAGCCAGCAAGGCTTTCATAGGAATACCTTCATATGAAAGGCATAATATGAATACCTTGCCGGCTGCAGAAGAAATGGGCTGAGGTGTGAGAGGCTAGACTGCAACTATCCGAAGGTAAGCAGTACAGCAGCTCCACTCCCCCCATCCCTACCCTAGCTTAATTTTTACCTGTGCACCCTGGAGTGGGCATGGTCTTAATTAGGGCTTATTTGAGGGGTAGGACTTACATTGGGCGCATGTGTAAAAAATCAAGCTAGGACTTACTTTTGGAGTAAGTTGTATTTTCAGGGAAACATGGGTACTGAAATGGACACAAAACATGTAGCAATTTCCAAGTCAGCAAATAAAGAAGGGAACAGGAGGAATTCTAACATGATACTTATAAAAAATGTTTGGGGGTGGGTTGTGTGAATGGGATTCTTCTATGTTAGAATTACATGTGATTTTGATGTAATATTCCAAGCAAAGAGCTCACTGCTCTATAAGTTATTCATAAGATGTCAGCGTATACTACCAGAAGCTTTCATCTATTAAACTCTGGTAAGCTTCATAATTGGCCTAGTGTTTCCTGGAAGAAAGGATGATAAAGAGTATCACTATCCATTTCCTTGTGATGAAATAACTGAATCCTCAATTTTACAATTCAGGGTTATTGAGCATTGGATACATGACTAGACAACTAGATTTGAAAAGTCTAAAGGAACCCCAGTGGCCCTCTACAATGCTGGGCACTAAATCAGATTTAAACATGCATTCTGTCTACTATTATGGAAATGCAGAATCAGAATCTTGGACAGATTTTCAATGCATAAACTCAATGCTCAACTTATTTCACTTTAAATAGCAAGGCAAAAGTTAAGCATTGCTCTTCTATGCACCCTTTGAATATTTTACAACCACCGGGTATTGCCTGCACATTTGACATAGTATGTCCATGCTTTAAAAGTATGACTATAAACACATAAAACAAAATAAACTATCTCAGTCTACAATATATTTTTAATTATATGAACAACACAATATTTAAAGATTATTAAAATACTATAATTGTTTTTGCCACACTACCATGCATTATACATACATGTGCTACTTCTACTGCATAATAATCAAGGATACTGATGATTATATTTTCAAATAAATCTAAATCAGTTTTTAATTCCTTTCTCTGTTTAGCAGTACAGGAAGAGTACATATATTGAAATTATTTTTCAGACTGCAATCCTATTCACATACACTTATATGGAAAGCAGTTTCACTGAGCTCAGTGGGATTTACTGAGTAAAATGCACTCTTTGTTGACTTTCCCAATCCATCATCTTTGAACTAGCTGTACATTTGAAGGTAGATCTATATTTCTTTTTGCAGCCCAGTAATTAATACATGATTCTCTAAAGATAAATATGTTTATGCAAGGAAAATTATGTCTTATAAAATGTTGTTGGACTTTGTCCAAGGATTCCATTTTGATTTTGCTTTCTTTGATTTATTTAAAATATTCTTTGTTTTTTTCCTTTTGTCTGAACTTTTTCCGAGTTAATAATTCGGTTACTAGTTATTCAGAAAAAGGAGGATTATGACTATACCACATTGCTTGTATCTTTATCTATATTATTTTTATTTGTATGATTTGATTGCCTATAACTATCACTATGTGTTGTATCTTATGTTTCTTATGACTCTGTATTTTATGTCATTTTAGTTGTATCTTATAATTCTTATGATTCTTGATGACTCTTGATGAATGTATTGTACGTTATTTTTTTCTTCTTATGTACACTGAGAGCATACGCACCAAAGACAAATTCCTTGTGTGTCCAGTCACACTTGGCCAATAAAAAGAATTCCAATTCCAGTTCCAATATCCTCCTTATCCCCATGTTCTCTATCCTGTAGACATTATCTGGTTTTTTTTTTTTTTGAGAATGTCTTCCTGAGCAGCTTTTCTCTGTGAGATAATAAAGGTAATCCCTAATAAAGGTAATCCTCGACTTCCAACAGCTCATTTAGTGACCATTCAAAGTTACAATGGCAGTAAAAAAAGTGACATGACCATTTTTCATACTTACAATTATAGCATCTCTATGGTCACGTGATCAAAATTCAGATGCTTGACAACTGGTTCATATTTATGATTTATTTATTTTATTTTATTTATTTATTTATTTATTTGTTGGAATTTGTATGCCACCCATTCCCGAAGGACTCCGGGCGGCTGGTTGCAGAGTCCCGCCATTCTAACCTGAATTCATGTTTTCAATGGATAACTTCCTCAGTAAGTTGTGGGAATGCTCACATATATTCTATCATATTTTTTGACATAACGTATTTCTAATTTCTATATCTCAGCAAATCACAAAAATATCCTCATGACATTCTGATTAGCAAGCTAGTTTAGTGTGAGACGGCTGCCATGACAAAAAAGTGGATAATTAGAGTCTAGAAACTAAGTCTTATGAAGACAGACTGGAGCTTCTGGGAATGTTTAGCCTTCAAAGGCTGAAAGGAAATATGACAGCATATTTTGAGGACCTTAAAAGGATATCACTGTTCTCTATATCTCTGAAAGCAAGTCAAGAGATAATGGAAATACAGCAAAAATAACTTTTTTTTTAAGTTACAAAAAGGCAGATTCTTGTTGAATGTTAGGAATACTTTCTTATTACTATAGTGAAGGCAGTTTGACAGGGAATCTATCTAGTTATCCTTCAAGGTAATGGTCTTCTTCCCTGGAAGCTTTCAAGAGAGATTGGACAGCTATCTGTCATGGATGCTTTAATCTGAACTCCTGCATTGAATAGACAGTTGGAGTTAATAGCCAAAAGTAGCTCCTTCCAATTCTAATTCTGTGATTCTGATAAATACATCTTGTTCGGTGTAATATGTTTTTTTCCTAAGAATATTTGGTAGAAATACAAGTTAAAACTAAACTCCTAAGCATACTCTTAAACTCAGTAGGGTTTATTTTTGAATAGGTATACAAAGGATTGCACTGTTAGTGTCTTTAGACCCCAACCAGTGTAAAAGAGACAAAAGTTAGATGCAAGATCTAATAGAATAAAATCACAATGCCAGACACCTGATCTTCGTATATCAAAAGGAAATGTCAAGTTCTGAACAGCAAAGGAGCAATGTCTATCCAACTGCTATGGTGTATTATCACAATTTATGAGGCCAAAGTGGAATGTATGAATGAAAGTTTACAAGCCATGTTGTTAAGTGAGGTAAAATGCTTGAAAGCTAAAAACATCAATTTGAGAACCACAGGTTTTTTT